>RXID01014563.1:0-116507 GCA_005019695.1 Trichopus zeylanicus subsp. travancoricus
TTTCAGAAATTTGATTCTTAAGATTTTCTTGAGAGTTGGGCATACCCTGAATATCTTCTTCTGAAGGAATTACATGCTCCCCCTCCACTTGCATTATATCATTGGGATCTTTCTTGAGAGATTTTAGCATACCACTTTCATCAAATACTATGTCTCTCTCAATAATTACATTTGAAATAGTAGAATCCCACAAACGATAGCCTTTGACGCATTTGGCATAACCCAGGAAAATACACTTTTTGGAACGTGCATCTAACTTATCCTTGACAACATGCACATAAGCAGAGCAACCAAAAATCTTTAAAGAAAAATAATTTGCAGGTTGACCAGTCCATACCTCTTCAGGAGTCTTGCAATTAATGGCTGTTTGAGGAGAGCGATTCACAATGAAGCGTGCTGTATTGACTGCTTCTGCCCAAAAATCTTTATCAAGATTAGCTGTACTGAGCATACTACGTGCTTTCTCCAACAAGGTTCTATTCATCCTTTCAGCCACACCGTTTTGTTGAGGTTTTCCTGGGATGGTAAAGTGACGCTTGATGCCTTCATCTGCACAGAATTTGAGAAACTCTGTTGATTTGTACGCTCCGCCATTATCACTTCTGAGATATTTGATTTTTCTGCCAGTCCTTTTTTCAACTGAAGTTTTCCACCGTTTGAAAACATAAAATACCTCGGCTTTGTGATGCAAAAAAATAAATCCACACTTTTCTAGAAAAATCATCAATAAAACTGACAAAATAACGAGCACCAGATTTGATGGAATAGGAGAGCACCACACATCAGAATGAATATAATTAATTAAGCCTTTAGTGCAATGAATACCAGTGTTAAACTTTACCTTGGACTGTTTACCATAGAGACAATGCTCGCAGAAATCCAATTTGCATGAGTTGAGACCTTTCAGTAAGTTTCTTTTGTTGAGCTCATTTAAACCTTGCTCACTCATATGACCGAGACGCATATGCCATAATTGAGTCATATCAGAAGAAGAAGAAGACTGAGAAATTGTTGCTCCACCTGCAACGGTTTTTCCTACTAACTCATATAAATTTCCATGCTTTAGGCCCTTCATTACTATCAATGAGCCTTTAGCAACCTTAAGAACTCCACCTTCAGCAGAATAATTATAACCAGCAGAATCCATAGCACCCAAAGAGATCAAATTCTTTTTCAAATCAGGAACATGTCTGACATCAGTAAGAGTTCTAATAATATTATCAAACATCTTAATTTTGATTGTTCCAATGCCAACAGTTTTGCATGGATTATTATTACCCATCAAAACTAAACCACCATCATAAGGCGTGTAGTTTTCAAACCAATCCTTATTAGGACACATGTGATAAGAACAACCAGAATCAAGAATCCAAATATCATGGTAACGATCAAAATTAGAACTAATAGAGAGAACGTTACCCAAATTATCATCAGAACTCTCTTCAACAACTGAAACTTGTTCTTTGGCTTGCTCTTTAGATTGAGATTCTCTTTCTTTCTTTGCTTTGAGCTTCCAACAATCTTTAATTGCATGTCCCATCTTCTTACAATATCTGCAGTTTATTTCTTTGGATTTGGATCTAGAACGACCTGTTCTTGATCTTTCTTTGGTACGACCTCTGACAATTAATGCTTCTGAGTGTGACACATCCCCTCCAATCTTTTTCAAATATTCATTAGATAGAAGGGCAGAAGAAATATCGTCAAATTTCAAATCCTTTCCATACATGAGAGTAGTTTTAAGATTCTCAAGAGAAGGAGGTAAGGACGATAATAAAATAATTGCCTTGTCTTCATCTTCAATTTTAACATCAATGCTTAACAATTGAGAGACAAGTTTATTGAAAGCATTAAGATGATCAACTATATTCGTACCTTCTGTCATTCGAAAATTGAAAAGCTTCTGCTTTAAATAAACTCGATTTGAGATAGATTTACTCATATACTATTTCTCCAGCTTTTTCCATAAATCTGAAGGTGATGTTTCATCAAGAAACGGATAGAGTACCTCATCGGTAAGACTGAGGATGATTGTGCTATGTGCGCTGGCCTTTTGGTTTTTCCAGACACTTTCGGTGACATCTTCAGGCTTGACGTCCTCCAATGTGTGTCTCAACCCTTGTTGAGTAAGAATTGCACGAACTCTTGCTTGCCAAATAGGAAATCCTTGCTTTCCATTGAATTTCTCTATATCGAACTTCGTAGTAGACATATCGAACCAAGCTCTGATGCCACTTGTTGCGGAAAATATCGATGTCCACCACAATCACAATATAGAGGAAGAACAGAAAAGAGGAAAAGATAGCACACAAGAGATATATGTGGGAAGACGATCCAGAGAATATTGTATTGATGAGGAAGAGAAAAGAGAAGATTACAACGACGAAGGAGCGAAACTCCAATATCCCAACTCTCACTCTCTATTTTCTATCTCTCTTTTGAGACCCTTACATCAATGGTGTATTTATAGATGTGGCCTAATGATGTTTGAGTCAAAATAGAAGACTGACTCAAATAAGACTTCTACTAATTTAAGACTTCTAGAAGATAAATCTAGATAAGGATTAGGCCCATTAATATAATTAAGACTATCCGAAAAATCCGGATTCGAGACACCATAAAGCTAACAAAGAAGCACATCCTTTTTGTAGCACATCAAAAATTTTAAGCTTGAAAAGGACCTGAAAAAATGAAAGAGTTAAATGAATAATAGGGAATAATGCAAATAAAATCAATGACTAAAACCCCTTAAAGCAACTCTCTCCACTTTTTTATCCGGATTTTAGACCTACATTGGCAATGTTAAGCTATAAAAATAAATTTTCAATCATAATAGAGAAAGATAAAAGAAATATTAAAGAGTATAAATTACACACTTACAACTATAAAGTAAGAATAGAAGAAATTACATGATAAAAAATAATTGGAGTAAAATAAAATCTGACAATAGTAGGCATAATTATATTAACCAGACATGGAAGTAGCTAATATAGACTAATATATCCATACAACACTTGAAATCTTGAACTTACCACCATTTAGATGTATTCATTATGAAGTTATGCCATAAGCACAACATAAATGGATAGTCATGGCCACAGTATCTCTTACGTGTTCTTATATAATTATAGATTCGAAAGCTTATTTGAGATGAATTATTTGGTATTCAAAATCACATAAGGGTTCTGTAGGAAGCTCTTAATAGAGCTTTTTTGACCGAACTAGATGTCTGGTTTTGAACTGGATGCCCAGTTGAATCAGACTAAAAATCAAGTTTTTAGTTCAAGGCAAAATCGGACGTCCTATATAAAATCGAACATCCGACTAATATTTTTGATCTAATAGAACCGGACATTTGGTAGGGCTTTGAAGCTAATTCTATGAACCATAATTGAATATTTGGTTCTTTGAAATGGATACCGGTTCAGGTTTTCTATGCAATTAATGGCTAATTTTTTAACTATTAAAGCGAACCAAGGCATGAGATCTCTCCCCTAATGGCTAGATTCGATCCTAAACTTATAAATAGAGTTGAAAAGACTTCAATTAATAAATTTTACATCTTCTAATCTTTGTTAAAATAAATCAAAGCTTTCTTCAACTTACTAGCTATTCTTGAACTCTAAACCTTCTAAACTCAAGCTAGCTTTTATTGCCCTTTCCTTTAGTCTTAAGAAAACTTTGTGTGAGCTTAAGATTGTACAAATTCTTATGAGTTTTCTCCTTACAATCCATTTCAAGACTATTTGGAATGGTTAAAAGTTACTAACTCTAGTTTAGAGTAATTTTGCTGGTTGGAGTAAGAAGATTATACATTGTTGGCTTTATCGATAAAGTGACACTCTTAGTAGAAGAGTTGAAGTCCGCAAGACTGAGACAATGGCCATAGAGTAGGAGTAGTTTGTCTCCAAATTACATTAAATTTTGGTATACTCTATCCTCTATCTTGTTTTGCTTATTAATGCACTTTTGCTTGTGAATTGAATCGATTTTGGATTTTATTAAAAAAAGTTGCATTAATTCTCAAAACCTAATTCACCTCCTCCCTCCCTCTTAGGTGATTTATTTGCTTTTATTAAGGATTCATTAAGGGTTAGATTCAAAATACATTAAAGATCGATTAAGAACTAATTAAGAGTCAGATCCAAAATTCATTAAAGATCCATTAAGAACCCATTAAGGGTCGGATCCAAAATTCATTAAGGATCCACTAACAACCCATTAAAGATCATATCAAAAATTCATTAAGGATTATTAAGAATCTATTAAAGGTTAGATCTAAAATACATCAAAGATTCATTAAAAATATTTTAAGGGTCAGATCTAAAATCTATTAAAGATCTATTAAAAGCCCATTAAGGGTCAAATCCAAAATCCAGTAAACATCTATTAAGATCTCATCAAAAGTCAAATCCAAGATTTATTAACGATCCTATAAAAACTCAATGAGGGCTCAACATAAGGTCGAATCCAATCTGAATTAAATCAAATTAGACTTATACTTAGATCAAGTTTCGAATATTGAACTAAATCAAATCAGACTTAAACCATGCCAAGTTTGAATTTTATATCAAAGTAAATTAAGGTAAGCTTGAACTTGTTTAGTTAGTCAGTCATAAAATCTCATCCAAATGATGTGAACTAAGAATGAGTCCACAACTGTTGGTCACACTTCGAAACTAGTTAACCCTAGAAGCCATTGATAACACACCTTTCAAGCTAATGTAACTCAAAAGCATTAGCAATACTCCACATTTAATCTAGAATATGCCCAAAAGGCCATCAAATATCAAATCAAACTAAATTAAGATAGACTTGAGCTCGCTTAGTCAGTCAACTACAATGCCTTGTTCAAATAAAGTTATCACCTATATCTTATTGGCTATAAAAATACTTTAAACCATATAGTTATTACCTACGTTTTATTGGCTATAGAAATACTTCAAAATATGAAGTTATCACCAATACTTTCTTGGCTAATGAAAATGCTTCAAACTATGCAAATCAAATTAACGCAAGTTTGAACTCTCTTAGTCAGTCAGCTATAATGCCTTACACAAATGAAGTTATCACTTATACCTTATTGGTTATAAAAATACTTCAAATAATGAAGTTATTGCCTACGTTTTATCGACTATGAAAATATTTCATACAACAAAGTTATCATCTATGCCTTGTTAGCTATAAAAATACTTTAAGGTCAATAAAGTTATCGCCTATGCTTTATTCACTATGAAAATACTTCAAACCACGAAGTTATTATCTATGCTTTATTGGCTATAGAAATACTTCAAATTACGAAGTTATCACCTACATTTTATTAACTATGAAAATACTTCAAACCATAAAATTATCGCCTATATCTTATTGACTATAGAAACACTTCAAACCATGAAATTAGTGCTTACGCCTTATTAGATATGAAAATACTTCAAACTATAAAATTATTGCCAACACCTCATCGGCTAATGGAAATACTTCAAAGCAAATAAACTTATCGCCAACATCTTATTGGTCAATAGAAATACTTCAATCCAAAAGAAGTTATTGTCAATATCTTATTGACTAATGAGAACACTTCAAATTACGAAGTGATCGCCAAAACTCAAAATTATTGGAAATTCTTCAGACTAATCCTGACAAGCCGTCGATAATGCCATCTAATAAAGTTATCACCAAGTCTTAAAGTTATTGAAAATACTTTAAATTTCTCTCATTGCCTTCCACGTCCCATTGGGTGCTACCATTAAACCAAATCATTAATATCAACCAACAATCAAGTCATGATCCATCTGTATCAAATTATACTCTATTTAGCATGCGAGAGCGGGGTAGCAATAAATATCAAGCTCTTTTCATTCTCTTTCTTATTTTATATTCAAATTCATTAAAATATAAAGTGAGAGTATACCCTTACTTAAGTCATATAATATCTTTCTTAAATCAATCAAATTATGCTTTGTTCTTTTTTTTTGTATCTCTATTTTATTAGTTAGATTTTTTGCTTTAGGAGGTTCCTGACAATTGTGAGAGTAATTAATAATAGAGACTTGCACTTGTTAAAAGTCATGTTTTCATAATATCTGATTGCACATTTAAACCACTACACTTTTGATTTATTATTTTGAAATTTTGATTTCACAGTAAGATGCATATCTTTTCAGGTTTAGAATTGTTTTTAAGATGACACCACTATTTTGAGTTTGTCGATTCATCTTGTGACTTCTTGTGCAAAACTTGAATCTATTAATGAGATACTCCAAAAATCTTTTCGCCTACTTGTCAGGTCAATAACTAATAAGGATATCTCTTTAAGTACCTATATAGCACTACTTTTTTTCTAATTAATATATAATGATCTCCATTTTCTTACTATTAGATGTTTGTGCACCCCTTTTCATATCGAATTGTGCATATTTATAGAGTCAATGTATAAATATTTTATCATCTAATCAGTCTTTATGTTCCTATAGGTTTATTCAAAAAATATACTAAGCTTTTCAATGTATTTCTGATCCAACAAATTCTTTATCTTAATTCAATTTTTATCTATCAGGTAGTAACTATTGATATATAGCCTACATATTAGAAAAAAAGTAAAATGAACCATAAACTAAATACAGTCCCACATTAAGGGCAACAAAAGACTATTTTTTTATGTCTACACCTAGTCATATTGGAACTTCAATGCCAAATTGTCACGGGTTATGCATATAAATCTGAGCTCAATAAAACACAATGCAATAGTGCCAACAGATATTCAATAATTTGTGGAAAATGATGACAAGTAATGGAAGACAATAAAATGGTTTTCGAATGCATGCAATCTGGTTTTGTCATGATAACTGTGAAGAGACTTGTTGAGCCCATGAAACTAAAAATAGACCATTAACTTGCATCCATGTGCCATGAAAATCTATCAAATAGACCATTGACTAAATCAATATTGTTCTTCACTAGTTGGTTTTGTTAAATTTCAACTATTATTAAAAAAATTGTTAATAACGATTGTCACATTAGATAATAATCATTAGTTATGATGATAATTAAAGTTAAATTAGGCCTGCTACACAAGGCTGGGCCGGGCTCCAGCCACCTTACCCTGAGCTCGAGCCCGGGATTCGCAATCTTGTTTATTGCAAAGTTTTTGCTCATCCTTAGATAAACAAGCTCAAAGCTTGCGTATGAGTCTCGAGCCCGACTCGATGCCAAAAGAGCAAGGCCTAGACTTAATAATATTATGGAATCCAATTCTTACGTGTTCTAATGTCAACTGATACGATGGCACATGATAACCAATGGAATTAAAAATTGAAATATTTGGACAATAATTAAAATTAAAATCAAAATACTTCGGGTGAAAATCAAAGAAAATCGAAGACTAAATTTGAATATAGAAGACAAAATTATTAATTTAAGAGATTAATGTCATTGATGAGGAAGAAGAACTTGCGAGCGGTAAAGCTGGAGGGAGGAGAGCACGCCAAAGAAGAAGAAGAACCTATAGGCAGTTAGGCTAGAGGGAGGAGAGCAGGCTGGAGGGAGAGCACGGCAGACGCAGACAAGCGAGCAACAGTCGCAAATGGGAGCAGTGGGAGTGTGGGCGACGGCCGCAGACAGAAGCTATGCAAGCAAGAGTGGTGGCTACGGGTAGGAGCGGTGCGAGTGAGGGCGGCCGGCACGAGCGGGCACGACTGTGGGGCCGTGGGTGATGGGGGACTGCGGGGGCGTAAGTAGCGACCAATTGTGGACGAGAGAGGTGCAGAGCGATGTGGATTGGAGTGTGGATCTTTAATTCCCAGCATTTGCCAGAGCAATGTTGAGAATTTAGGGCGTTGCTCCGACTGCTAGATTATATATATATATATATAATTATTCAACTATACAAACTCTATAACTAATTGAAACAAAATCAAATATTGAAAATTTAAATATTAAAAATAGAAATAAACCAAGCACTAAATACTCCGAACCGAATTCGATAATTCAGCCAGTTTCGATGGTTTATTCAGGTTTTACCAAAAAATTTGCACTACCCTAAATTGAACTATACCTTTAAAGACTTATTTTAAATTTTGAGACCATTAGTATATCCATAGTCCCTTATCTCCTCTTCCCCCATCTTCACAAATTTTGCTTTACCATCAATTTTGTTCTCAAATACTTTTTGAGATATGATCTACTAGATCGCCCTTCTGTTGAACTATATAAAGAGAAATATGTGAAGGAGATTGTTGAAGACTCTCTAATAGCAATCACTCCGATACTTAAATTAGTTGAGCTTTTAATAATAGAAGTAGTACAGGAGTTTAAAAATTAGTCCTTACTTCTCTGATTATTCTTCTATTTATAGTGTATCCAAAAATTTGATATATTAAGTTCCTGTGATTTTAGGTAACTACCTCAGTAAATTTTTTGTCATGATAGCTACCTATCCCATGTCTTTCGGTATTGACTTCCTAAAATATATGAGGATTAGATCTAAAAATCATTTAGTATTGGCTATAATTTAGTTGGGTCATCTGGAATCGATCATAGCTTAGCATGACTCTCTTATAGTGTCGTAGCCCTGAGGGTGGGTTCATTGCTAGTTGAGGACACCAACCTCATCTTGGTTTGATGCCATGATAGTTGTTTTCTACTTCAGATGCATCGGTCCACAACCTGATCTTTAGGCTTGATTCTTATTGACTTTGGATTCAGTGAGCTTACATTGCCCAGTAGACTTGAAGGTTGGCCTTTAGCTACCTCAGCTGACGATTTTGGTCTTGGTTTGTGTCTACCTGAATTTATTGAACTAGTTCTTATGGCCTAGTGTATCATTAATGCCCCCTAATTCTAGGCCCCATCTCGAAAGTTCGGAGGGGCTTGAGTTCTCATGCTTGCTTTTGATGATTATCGAGTCGTTCAATCTCTGATCATCATAGCTCGAATAATCTGAGTTACAGTCTCTCCTCTTTTCTTTTTTTATTTGGGAAATGGAGTGTTAGATGCCATGATGCTTAGGGAATAGTGCCATTACTTAATCTAATATCCCATGATGCCAAGTGTTGGCTACCACAATACTTGAGGATGCAAGCTACTGTTTCGTCAAATTCTGCACAATCATTAAGGTTTTGTTTCTTCTTGAGGTGGTGGCTTGGAGCTGTCCACTTACTTATCAAAATGACGCCTTGTATGTCTCGTGATTCCTCCACTTGAGGCAGTTCATAGTTAGATAAAAGACACGTGTCATTGGAACCCTAGTGGGAGTTACAAAGATCCTACCTCATGAACTTCGCAAGCCTAGATCGAGCCTTGTAGAGGTAATCAGATGGTGGGGTGAGTCTTATATAAAGGGTACTATGTCTTTTTCTTTTACTTTAGCAATTTCACGAATCATCACTTTCTTCCCTTTGAACCTTCATTCTCCATTATCACCTATACTCCATAATGGTGTCTTCCTTCATTCTATCGGATTTTGAGAAGGGATCCTTCACCACGGAGAAGGATAGCTTGCAAGGCTAGCAACTCCTACCTCAAAGAAGTCTTCGACCCTCTAAGTTGTCTCAATGTTGCCCGTTGGGGGCCCAAGCTCTACATCCATGTCAAAGGATATGCGGGGGAGTGGGTGGGTTTGGGGGCTAGAGGTGTGCATTGTTTGTCTAATTCCATCAACCTCGAAGCCCGCCACATCTCCCGTTGCACCTTCCACAGTAAGAGCTAGCTTCGAGTCTATGAGGGAATGCCTTTAAAAGCTAAAACCAACTTGCCCTAGCCTTCAAGTGAGTTTTCACATATAATTTTTTATTCTGCTCTTAATGATCCTAGAATAAGTATTTTATTAGGTATTTCCGAAGTGAGGGTCTAGATTTTTGAGTTTATCCTTTAAGAGAAAAATCTCGAGTAATTGATCAGCGTATTTAGCTTTTTGGATGGAACTGAGTTAGACCTATGGAGATTGGAGGAAGATAGTAAAATCCTTAGGGAGGAGTTCAGGTTTGAGTCTAGCACCTACTAGAAGATGTTTGAGAGCGATTTTAGGTACTTTGTAGATTCCTTTACTATAAATGTTTTGAAAGATTGGGAGTTAGTTCCAAATCAAATTATACCAAATGCCATGAAGTTCATCTCGACTTTCCAAACCTTAGTCACCTTCAAAGGTTTTCCTTCCACTGTACATATATTTAGTGATACTTTCAAAGGCTGTTAGGTTCTAATACCAAAAACCATTGGTATTTTTTTTTAAAAAAGTAGTGTAAACTATTTACTTCCAACCCTATCTCTATTTATTCTTGGAAGGATCATCCAGTGAAGGTTTTCTCTAGGGTTGACTTAGGCATTCTCTGTGTGTGGGGTAGTCTTTTTTTTGTAGGGTTGACCCTGAAATCCATTCCGAGGTTGTATTGACTCACAATGTCCTGGATTGAGGATGTTGAGAGCATTAGGTCCATTCTCACATGGTCTAATGATGCCTCTTTGAAATAACACAACCTATCCATTGCTTGGATGGTCAGTATAAATCCTAGCCCTCATATCTTAGGCTAACTTTTCTTGCAAAATTTTTTTACTTTGGTTTTAACAACATAATGTTGCACTGTAGGGATCGCTACGCTTTCCTTCATAAACAAGTTTCTAGAGGAGCAAGGAGTGACCCCTTAGGTATCATTGGCTCAGACTGCCCAAAAGAAGCCAGTCGAGCCAGAGGCTCCTATCTCCTTCCCAACAATAGCTCAAGGCCAAGGGAAGAGGAAGAAGGAGGTGGAGGGGAAAAATCAAGGCATAAGCCAGGAATAGGTGAGAAAGAGGCAAGCACTGACTTGTTCTTCCTCTCTATCTTCCTAAACTACTACCTTTGAGGATGACGCCAGGTCACCGACTCGTCATATGATGAAAAAGGTTGATCTTGACAAAGGATGCGCTCTTGCCTCCTCCACTCCTTCTCCAACATGCTCCAAGGCATGAGGGCACCCTCCTTCTGCACATCGAGGTGCCTCGAAGGAGATTGACATTGAGGAATACTTTCTCGATGATTTCGAGGATAGTGTCAAATCCTCCATTTATAGGCTCACTATCTACAAGCTCTTTTTAAAGGGAGCCAAATATTGTTATGACATAAGCTCATCTGGGGTTGGCTCCTTCAACTTTCTTGATCTTTCACTGTTCTGACTTTTAGCTTGGCTATAGGTCGTGTAGTTTTCTTCACTATGCAGGATGACATTTTTATGAAGCTCAGAAGGAAGCAGTGTTTGAGAAGAGAAAGGTTGAAGAAGAGGTCAACCTTCTTCATTCTCAACTTGAGTTTCTCTAGTACAATGTGGAGGAGTCGAGGAGGAAGATGGAGGAAGGAAAGAACCTTTGTGAGACTGAGCTTGACTCATTGCTGCCTTGTAGAGCCAACATCGGTTTAACCTAGAGGATGCCAAGACCTAAGTGGTTGCCATGTTCCTCCAAAGTACTTAACATGCTAATAATTTAAAGATGGTGAGAATGCAAGTCATCTTGGAATTCAAGGCTAGTGATGATTATTTCTGGGCACGTGCTAAGCTCTCCGCCAATGGCTTCATAGAAGGCTATCTTGTCCATTGGGACATGGTGAAACAAACTCACCGTGATGCCAAGTTTGACTTCGAAGACCTCCGAGTGGAACTCTACAATGCCTAAGGGTTCAACACCTTAGGTGGGTATATGAGGAGCATCTTCAGAGGGAGGCCAAAGTGGCGAATGTGGGGGAGACTGAAGAGGCGGGTGCGCTGAAGATCAAAGTTCACACCTAGGGTTTTGGCAAGCCAGTGGGAGCTTTAGAGCCTCTAAATGTTTTTGACTAGTTGCTTTTTTTTTCTTAATGCCATGAAAGAATTTTTGAACTAGTCTTGTTTCTTGGTTTAATAAAATTTTTCCTCTTTTTTAAACTTTTGTCTTTCAAGCTATCCTCTTACTTTCTCAAAATCAATCTTAACTGATCTTAGTCTAATGCTTCCAATAGTCAAGTCAGTTAGGCAAACTTACTTTTCTCGGGAAAAATTTTCTCACATTTTATTTCGGCTAGTAGCCCCTAGGTGTTCGTAAACATTTCTTTTGCGGGTACCCAAAGTGCCTAGTGCTTCCCTTCTTAGTTACTACTTCAAGAGAAAGACGTTCTCATTGACCAATCATGACTCTCTTCAGGAGAGGGAGTGCCTTCTAGAGAGGAGTGCTTCAGCTGAAATATTGAGACACCCAACTGGGTTGTGAGTTTAGTAGAGCCTATCTTTTGACTATTTTGATTTATGCCTGGTATGATGTTGATGCCTTGTATCTTGTATGAATCAAGGTTTCTTGCCTGGTATGGAGCCTAAGTCTTATAACTTGGGTGGATTAAGGTCTTTTGTACCTAACATAGTACTAAAGTCTTATGTCTCATTTGGGTTGAGGTCTTTTTGCACCTAGTTTATAGCCGAGGTCTTCTGCCTTGTTTGGACTGAGGTATTTTGCACCTAGTGGATAGCTGAGGTGTTTTGCCTCATTCAGAGAGAGCGTCCTTGATGCTTAATCGATGAGTTCAGCTTGGTGAATTACCCAGTTGCCTAATTATAATTCTCGACTACAGATTTAAGCATTGTAGTACCATACCATTAATCATTGATAGCATACTAAAATAAAATCCAAATTTTATTTATTATTTTAAAATTATTTATTGAGTTTTTTTAATTATCCAGAGTGGCTGATATTACTTTAGATATTACTTTAATGAGTACATTTGAAATTTAGCTCTATCTATATGATCATCCATTGTCATACAAAAATTAATTAGACAGTCAAACTTGAGTCACTCATTATATTTTTAAACTATTTGACCTGAATTGCACAATCAAATTTTTTTTTAAAAAATAAATCAATAAATAGTTTATAAGACTACACTACTAATAATCTCCCACTTGGCTTATAGATCTATTTATTTATACATATATAAGTAGATGTATACTGAAAATAGTTTTTGAGAAAATGATTTTCATATGGGATCCCAACTGTGCAATTCAAAGATAATAGATTATACTGCTCTTCCTCAACAGTCCCCATACATGTCCAATCATGGATGAATGTATACTAATGATATACCAACCATTTCTATGTCAAAGTAAGTAGAGTACTACATCAGTTAAGCTGAACAATATCAAATATAAGTACAAATAATGTGCTCGTGGAACAAGACATATAATAAAACATAATGGTAGTGAGAATTTTCATGTATTTCCCGCTGATAGTCTACTCGTTTCGTACTTCTTTTAGAAATACATCACTTACATGCATAAATTTTACTAAAGACATTCCACAAGTGTTAATGCACTTTATCTAAGTGAAAAACATAAAATAGATATGATGTATAGTCATATCTTCATCTCAAATATTTCAAAAATCGCCTAAAAATAATCACTACGTCCTTATATAGATGGTCATTACCAACCTACCTAATAACCCACGGTATTCCCAAAGATTTCATCTTCAAAATTAGAAGATTAAAAAATAAAACACATTAATGGAATCACTTCAAATGAGAAAACTAATATTTCACTAGTAAACAAACTGTAAATAAATACAATGCATGCAGTAGTCAAAACACGATGTCATCTTTACAAACTATCCCCATATGATTGACATGCTCTTTAGATATTTTTACTTCAAGATCTTTAGCCGTTAGGTCAGATAGATTATCTGTAGAGAAGATCCGTGAAATAATAATATTCTTTTTCTGAGCTTTTTCATAGACATAATAAAATTGTAGCTCAATATATTTTGCTTTAGAATAATATCTGACATTTAGTGAGAGATAACTGCATCATTATCATAGACTATCTGTATTAGTCTATCAACATGATCAACCACTTGGAGGTCAAAGAGAAAATATTTCAACCACATAATATGTTTACTAGATTCACAACAAACTATGTACTCTTCCTTCATAGTTGATAAAGCAGTAGTACTCTATTTCATACTATGCCACGAAATAACCCCTTTTGCTTAAGTAAATACATATTCGAATGTTGACTTCAAACTATCTTCACATCCTTTTCAATCAAAGTCTGTATATCCAAGAATATTAAATGACTTATAACTATCAAATAGGAGCACGTAATTTTGGATTTGCTTTAAATAACAAAAAACCTTTTTAATTGCTCTCCAATGAGTCATTCCAAGATTACTCTAATATCTATCAAGAACTCCTACAATAAAAGCAATATCTTGATGGGTATATATCATCAAGTACATCAAACTACCAATGGTGGAAGCATAAAAAATTTTCTACATCTTCCATCTTTTATTTTTATTTTGAGGATATTGCTGAAGATTAAACTTATCACCTTTGACTATAGGTAATTTTCTAGCTTTATAATTATCCATACAATATTTTTGAAGAATTTTAGCAATATATATCTCCTAAAAAAGTCCAAGCAATCGACGCTTTCTATCTCTATATATTTTATTGCCCAATACATATGAAGTATTGCCAAGATTCTTTATCTCAAAGACTATAGATAATATCTTTTCAGTCTCTCTGAGGGAATTCAGTTCATCACTAGTTAATAAAATATGATCAATATATAATATAAATATTTGAACTTTACCCCTACTGACCTTCAGGTATACATAATTATCAGGTATATTATCCCGAAAGCTAAAATTTGTGATTACCTCATAAAATTGAAAATACCATTGTTGAGATGCTTGTTTCAAACCATAAATAGATTTATGTAGTCTACAGACTTTTATTTCATCACTTTTTCTAATAAACCCTTCTGACTGAATCATATAAATTTTTTCTTCAAGAATTCTATTCAGAAATACTATTTTAATATCCATCTGAATGAGTTCATAGTTATAGTGTACAACCAATACCCTGAAGATTCTTAATGAACTTTTATGGAGACTGGAGAAAGTGTCTCATCATAATCAATACCTTCTCTCTGAACGTAATATTTAACAACTAACCTCACTTTATACTTGTTAACTTTATTATTGACTTTCAATTTAGTCTTGTGGACTAATTTACAGCCAATTGATTTACAATTTTTAGGAGCTTATACTAGAGACCAAACCTCATTTCTCTGTATTGAGTCGATTTCTTCAATCATTGCATCCAACCAGAGTCTTGCATTCTCACTACTTACGGTCTCTAAAAAATTTAGTGGATCATGATTCTCTATGATCGATGGCATAGGTACCTCATCTAAATTGTTTAAACTCTGAATATGCAAATATCCAGTATTCTCTAAATATAGAATGTAGTCATCTAATATAGTTGATTTACGAATTCTTCTAGGTCTTTCATCTGACTGGCTTGACATAGCCATTGGTGCTTCATCTTATTTAGCTCTATTTGACTCATCCTTAAACTCAATTATTTTCCTCTTGCTTCCTATGACAGATGTGTCATGCTCAATAAATTTGACATCTCTACTTTTAAATATGAAACCTTGAAGAGGATTATATAACCTGTAACCTTTAGATCTTTCTAAAAAACCAACGAACTTATAACTCAAACTTCAAGATGCAGTTTTTGGCATACCAGGTTCAGCAATTCTAGCTTTTGCATCATAGTCCCAAATTCTAAGATGATTAAAACTGTATTTTCTGTGAAGTTATAACTCAAAAGGAGTTTTGGGAACAAATTTGGATGGACTCTATTTAAAATGCATGTAGCTATTTTTAGTGTTTCACCCCATAAAAAGTGTTATAATGTCAAGTGTGATGAATTAGTCTCACATCGGATATTGGATAGATAGAGTCCAATAGATATAGTGAAAAAGACTCATATTCCATGAGCTTGAGCTTTTGGGATGGTTTGGTGTCTGGCTCACTATATGGATCTGGTGTGCAAACTCTTAAGACCAAAAATTACCGCGATGATGCAACTGAATTGAGTTACATGTTAGCCTCATGGCAAAGACCGGCGAGAGGACGCGGGCGCAGGCTTGCAAGGGCGTGAGTGTAGGCCCAAGGGCTCGGGCGCTTGTGCGAGGCTGGCTTGAGGCCGGAGAGAGGGCGCATGCGTTGGCACCAGGATGGTGAGCCCACAAGTGTGGGCGCCAGAAGCCGACGTAAGGGCGCGGGCACTAGAAGACGGTGTGAGGACATGGGTCACACGGTGGAAGTGGTTGAATAAAAGAGTTCTTGATTAAGAGTGTTAAATTGATGTGGTCAAATCACACCTGAAGGGGGAGATTATTATAATGTCAGGTATGATGAATTAGTCCCATATCAGATATTGGATAGATAGAGTTCAATAGATATAGTGGAAAAGACCCATATCCCGTGAGCTTGAACTTTTGGGATGGTTTGGTATCCGACTCACTATATGGATCTGGTTTGACGCTCTTGTGACTCCCCAACAAAAAAGTCCAATAATTTACTAAAAATCAACATACAATGTATTATGTCCATCAAAGTTCTATTCTTCCTTTCTGCTATTTCATTCTACTTTGCATTTCTTGGAATAGTTGTATTTGTAATGATTCCATGCTCTTGTAAGAAATTTTGAAAATAATCTGAAGTGTATTCACCTCCTCTATCTAACTTGATGGCTTTAATCTTTCTATCCTATTGATTTCCAACTTCAACCTTGTATACTTTAAATATTTTAATTATATTTGACTTTCTATGTAGGAGATATACTTATGCATATCGTAAATAATCATAAATAAATATTACAAAATACCTCTAGTTGTTCCTTGTGGTTATCACATTTAGGCCACAAACATCTGTATGAATCAAATCTAATAAAATATGAGACCTTTGAAAATGAGACTCTTATCATCTTATCTTTAATACAACCCACACATACACCAAAATTATCAAAATTTACATTCTACAAAATTTTATTACATTAGAGTCTCTCTAATCTGTCTCTACCAAATATAACCCAAACCGCAATGCCATAAATAAAAAGAATTCTTATTTAATTGTATATTCAGATCACAAGAAAATATATGTTTGGAATCAATATTGCAGAGCCAATTTTCAGTTTCACATGCAATTGATACATACCATCAGATACAATACCAGTAGCAATAATAATACTATTATACATCAAAGATATACAATCTTTGTTAAAAATAAAATAGTAACCAACTTCTGTAAGTCTGGCGACTGATAGTAAGTTGTCTGATAGCTGATGCAAAAACTGTATTTGGCAGTAAAACAGTATGGCCGCCATGGAGAGCTAGAGTGTACGTCCCAACACTGATGACCTCAGCTCCTCATTATTCCCCATAAAGATGTATTTTTCTCGATCATTTGATTTTCTTAGGTCTAGAAATCCCTGTAAAATAGTTGATATATAGACCGACGATCCTAAGTCACATTCCATGCATCAGGAGAAATATTAATATAATTTGACTCAAAACAAACTAGACATTTTAACTTATGTCCTTTGAAAAACCTAATAAATTTGTCATGAATACTCTAAAATAATTCTTTGGTAGAATAAACATCTAGGAGATTGGTATGAATTATTTCAGAAATTATTCTTCTAATTATCAGTTTCGTTAATTTATCTGCTCTATGCTTTTTCTCAAACTAAGGTCTTTCAAACTGGCTAAACCTAATAGGCAGTTCAGGAGTGTCAAAATCAATGTCAAAGCTTTGAAATGCCAAATGAGCCTCTAGTTCACTTCTTCAAGTCTAGTAATTTGATCCATTCAAGATTTTAATCTTGAAGAGCTAACAATTAGATTCCATACTATAAATTTTGCAATGGAGAGCTCAAATATATAATAAATATATTTTAATAATAAATAATCCATAATTCCATTGATTCAAATAATGATTATCATTGTGACCTTGTATTAATTTCTTTCGGAGAGTAACACAAACCACAACATCCTACAAATCACCAGCAATATTGAAATTGGGATTAAATTATGATCTGTACTACCTCCTCTGGGAGAATAAATAAATTTTTATCACAAATAAATTTTTATAATATTATATATTTATTTCTTCTCTACATCAACTCAACAATTTCAGTTAGATTGACTATATTTAAAAAAAATTCAGAATAATAATATATATAAATTAAAATAACCTTAAAATCCTTTGGAGAATATTTAGCTATTTTAACTCATAAATATACCCACAACTAAATAGCAATGAAAATTTATTTTCATTAACTTAATTAATCAAAATTAAATCTTGATTAACGTAAGCTTAGTACCCAGATTGAATTCTAATTATAATTCAATCCAAAACAAATTATATTGAATTATAATTTTGTATTGAAGCCCTCTCAAAATTTTAATTTACAAAAAATTTCCAAAATCAGCTGATTCGAGAAAAATTCACCATAAATCAAAATTTTAGAATTCAATCTTGAATTTTTCTCCACCAATAAAATCATTGATACCAATAGACTACTCGAAATAACTTTTAGTCAAAATCTGAGACAAAAACTTGATTTTTTCAAATTAAATTTCAAGAAATTAAATAAAAAATAAATTATAACTTGATTTTTCGTGGATCAACCATCAAAAGTTGGCTCTGATGCCAATTATGGGCTCTAATTTTATATTTTAATTCAAGACCTGTGAGAAAAAAGAGTTTAAGAACTAAATTAAATGAATTTGCATAACTTAAGGCCTGAAATTCTAAAAATTTTTTTTTAATTGATCCACCTTGAGTCTTTGCCACTCTTTAATAAAGAAAAATTGAAGAGGAGGAAAGATTTTAAATTGAAGTTTTTTTTGCTTCACGAATGGCTTGGAAACGAAAGAGAATAAAGATTTTTTTTTTCAATTCTCTATTCTTTTACAATCATAATCGACTTATAAGTATTCTGCTGAAGGTGGAGTTCTTAAGGTTGCTAAAGGCTCATTGATAGTGATGAAGGGCCTAAAGCATGAAAATTTATATGAGTTAGTAGGAAAAACTGTTGCAGGTAGAGCAGCAATTTCTCAGGCCTCTTCTTCTGATATGACCCACTTATGGCATATGCGTCTCGGTCATATGAGTGAGCAAGGTTTAAGTGAGCTCAACAAAAGAAAATTACTGAAAGGCCTCAACTCATGCAAATTGAATTTCTGCGAGCATTGTCTCTATGGTAAACAGTCCAAGATAAAGTTTAACACCGGTATTCATTGCACTAAAGGCTTAATTGATTATATTCATTCTGATGTGTGGTGCTCTCCTATTCCATCAAAATCCGGTGCTCGTTATTTTGTCAGTTTTATTGATAACTTTTCCAAAAAAGTGTGGATTTATTTTTTGCATCACAAAGCCGAAGTATTTTCTGTTTTCAAACGGTGGAAAACTTCAGTTGAAAAAATGACTGGTAGAAAAATCAAATACTTCAGAAGTGATAATGGCGGAGAGTACAAATCAACAGAATTTCTCAAATTCTGTGAAGATGAAGGCATCAAACGCTATTTTACCATCTCAGGAAAACCTCAACAAAATGGTGTGGCTGAAAGGATGAACAGAACATTGTTGGAGAAAGCACGTAATATGCTCAGTACAGCTAATCTTGATAAAGATTTTTAGGCAGAAGCAATCAATATAGCATGTTTCATTGTGAATCGCTCTCCTCAAACAGCCATTAATTGCAAGACTCCTGAAGAGGTATGGACTGGTCATCCTGCAAATTATTCTTCTTTAAAGATTTTTGGTTGCTCTACTTATGTGCATGTTATCAAGGATAAGTTAGATGCACGTTCCAAAAAGTGTATTTTCCTGGGTTATGCCAAAGGCATCAAAGGCTATCGTTTGTGGGATCCTACTATTTCAAATGTAATTATTGAGAGAGACATAGTATTTAATGAAAGTGTTATGCTAAATCTCTCAAGAAAGATCCTAATGATATAATGCAAGTGGAGGTGGAGCATGTAGTTCCTTCAAAAGAAGATATTCAGGATATGCCCAACTCTCAAGAAAATTCTAAGAATCAAGTTTTTGAAAAGTCTCCACTTCGAAGATCTCAAAGAAAAATAAAGCCACCTGAGAGGTATGGTTTTGAAGATAGGGTAGCTTTTGCTTTAGTTACTGACAATGGTGATCCTTCTTCCTATAAAGAAGCAGTGCAGAATAAGAATTCTTCTAAGTGGCAAGCTGCTATGAATGAAGAGATGGATTCCCTTCAAAAGAACCATACTTGGGATCTGGTGAAATTACCAGAAGGTAAAAGAGCAATTGGTTGCAAGTGGGTATTTCGGAAGAAAGAGGATTTCTCTGAAATAGATGGTGTTAAATTCAAGGCTCGTTTAGTTGTAAAAGGGTATTCACAAAAGTTGACTTTAATGAAATTTTCTCTCCTGTGGTTAAACACACATCTATTCGTTTTCTACTTGCTTTAGTTGCTTTTCATAATCTTGAGTTAGAACAGCTTGATGTCAAAACTGCCTTTCTGCATGGAGAATTAGAGGATAAATTTTTATGCAACAGCCTGAAGAGTTCATCCGAGAAGGCAAGGAAAATTTTGTCTGCAAGTTGAACAAATCACTTTATGGTTTGAAACTGTCTCCAAGGCAATGGTATAAAAGGTTTGACAGTTTTATGCTGGGACAAGATTTCATTCACTGCAAACATGATTGCTGTGTTTATTTTAAGATGCATGCCAATAACTCGTTTATTATATTACTTCTTTATGTTGATGGTATGCTTATCGCTATTCAAGACATATCTCTATTGAATGATTTAAAGTTTAAAATGAAAAAGGAATTTGAGATGAAAGATTTAGGTGCTGCAAGGAAGATTCTCAGTATGGAGATTGATCGAGATCGAAAGCATGGAAAATTATGGCTCAAACAGAGCAAGTATCTCGAGAAGATTATTTCTCGTTTTCACATGCAGAATTTAAAACCCGTCAGTACTCCTTTGGCATCTCACTTCAAACTTTCAGCTTAACAATGTCCTTCTACAAATGAAAAGCATGTATACATGGAGAACATCCCATTTTCAAGTGCTATTGGAAGTCTAATGTATGCTATGGTATGCACAAAACCTGATATTGCACAAGCAGTCAGCGTTGTTAGTCGTTACATGACAAATCCAGGAAAAGAGCATTGGCTGGCCGTGAAATAGCTATTGAGATATATCAAAGGTACTCTTAATATTGGTTTATGTTTCGACAGGAACACAGTGCAAGAGGCCAAAATTATTGGCTATGTCGATTCAGACTATGCTGGAGACCTTGATCGACGCCGATCCCTCACTGGTTATCTTTTCACTATTTGTGGAGGACCTATTAGTTGGAGGTGTACCTTACAGTCAACTGTAGCATTATCTACAACAGAGTCTGAGTATATGGCAGCTACAGAAGCCGTCAAAGAAGCTCTATGGCTAAAAGGTTTGGCAAGTGAAATTGATTTTTCTCAACATGTTCTTCCTATTTTTTGCGACAGTCAGAGAGCCATACACCTTGCGAAAAATCAAATGTACCATGCCAGATCAAAGCATATAGATGTCCAATTTTATTTTATTCGGGACATTATTGAAGACGGCGAGATTTCTTTACAAAAGATTCATACTTCAAGAAATCCTGCAGATATGTTGACGAAGGTGATTCCAATTGATAAGTTTAAGCTCTGTTTGGACTTGATCAATATCCAAGGTCGTTGATCCTATCCCAAGAGGTAATGACAAAGACATCTATTGAAGATTCAAATTCATAGAATAAGATGATTCGAGCCAAGGTGGAGATTATTGGCTTTATGGTGTCTTGAATCCAGATTTTCCGGATAGTCTTAATTATATTAGAAAATTATTTAATGGGCCTAATCCTTATCTAGATTTATCTTCTACTAGAAGTCTTAAATTAGTAGAAGTCTTATTTGAGTCAGTCTTCTACTTTGACTCAAACATCATTAGGCCACATCTATAAATACACAATTGATGTAAGGGTTTCAAGAGAGCGAGATAGAGTGAGAGAGAGATATATATATATAGATTAATACTCTCAATACGTCTTGTGACGGTTAGGCTACTTAGTCTTTTGTGAGAGTTGGTGATATTGGAGTTTCGTATCCATCGTTGTAATCTTCTCTTCCTCTTCTCATCAATACAATATTCTCTGAGTCGTCCTTCCAACATATATCTCTTATGTGCTATCTTTTCCTCTTTTCTATTCTTCCTCTATATCGTGAATTGAGGTGGACATTGATATTTTTCGCAATATATGAGTACTAATGATACCGCAGAATCATAAGGATTGGTTCGATGAAATTAGGCAAGCATAAGCGAATACCTGACCCTATAGCCGAGGTGACAGATGGCTGACCCTCGAATTGAATTATAGTTAAGATAACCAAGGGTTGACCTTCAAAGTGAAATAGATTGGGGGAGACTCTTTGACTTGAGAAGCTATTTGGACTAAGCCCAAAGGTTGGGCGGTGAGCCGATATCTCTGAAGTAAAAACCTAATGGAGTAGAAAGCTCGATAACCTCGGCTTAATAACAAACTCACTCGCCGGCCTGTAATTAGATAATGAATTGAGCCAAGGCTATAAGTAGGCTCGGATGTCTTGATTAATTCACGATTAATTATCATATAATTATGGTATGTAATTCATGATTATTTGAGAAAGTTAATCTCAAAGAATCTGGGATTAATAGTTGTCCATTACGAAAAATTCAGTATGAAAGTTATTTGAAATCAGAAAATACTAATACAATTGATCTTAGGACACGATACAAAAAGAATTGGCAAATAGAGAGGTAAGGGGTTAATGCTCAATTTTTGATAAAAAAATAATTACTTTGAGTATAAGACCAACTTGCACATTGGAGCGGCCATCAAAGAGTTTTCAGTGGTCCTTTTTCAAAATTTTTTCTTTACATATGTTGATAAAGAAGTGATTAAACAGATATGATGTTAAAGAGTTTTTTAGAATAAAATTAGTACAAAATCGATCAACGTCAACAATTTCTATTTATATTTTTTTTGTTACACAGGTCTATCAATTGTAGGATGTTTATTTTTAAATTTATGAATCTCATGTTGTTAGACAAACCATTGAAATAGATCTTGCTGATATTCTTCTATTATGTTATAGATTCCCAGCTAATTCACAAATTTTATCCATATTTTCTAAAGAATAAACAATAAAAAATAATTGAAGCGAGGGATTCACTATGCGCTCTAATATAGGTGTAGCTCTGTAATTTAACCGAACTTATGGGAGCTAGGTTTGGGATTTAGTTCAGTTAGAAATTAAAATAGCCACATTCAAGTTCAGCTTGAGTTTGAATAGCCTAACATCTTTTGTTCGAATTCGGTTGGATTTAAATTAGAGCTAAATCAACTTGAATAATTTGCCAACTTCAAATTATTCTTTAAGCCGTATATACACCAATGACCAAGGTATTCATGAAAAATAAAGATAATTACGTTAACCATGTGTAATGGAGGTGACTGAAATATCTTTAATTGTAGTCATTCTGAGCATTGTAAATATTTTCGTCGGTGGTTCTTTTCAATCAATAGACTATCATTATTATTGTTGGCTTAATTATATCTCGAATCTGAATTTTCCGAAGAGTCTTAATTATATTAGAAAGTAATTTAGTGGGTCTAATGCTTATCCGAATTTATCTTCTACTAGAAGACTTAAATTAGTAGAAGTCTTATTTGAGTCAGTCTTCTACTTTGACTCAAACATAGTTAAGCCATATCTATAAATACCTTATTTATGTAAGGATTTCCATATAGAGTGAGAGAGAGGGACATAGACGAATACTCTCAAGACGTCTTTTGACGGCTAGGCTACTTAGTCTTCTATGAGATTTGGTGATATTGGAGTTTCGCCTCCATCATTATAATCTTCTCTTCTTCTTCTTCTTCTTCTCATCAATACAATATCCTCTAGATCATTTTCGCCACATAAATCTCTTGTTTGCTATCTTTTCTTTTTTTATGTTCTTCTTCTATATCATGAATTGTGCTAGATATCGATATTTAGCACTACAAGTGGTATCAAAGTTTGGTCCAATATGTCTACTATGAAGTTCGATATAGAGAAATTCAATGAAAAGTAAGGATTTCCTATTTGACAAGCAAAAGTTTGTACAATTCTTACTTAACAAGGGTTGAGAAACACATTTGAGGATATCAAGCTTGAAGATATCACCGAAAGTGTCTGAGAAAATCAGAAGGCTAGTTTATATAGCACAATCATCCTCAGTCTCACCGATGTGGTACTCTATCTATTTCTTAGTGAAATATCACCTTCAGAGCTATGGAAAAAATTGAAAAAATAATATATGAATAAATCTATCTCAAATCGAGTTTATTTAAGGCAGAAGCTCTTCAATTTTTGAATGAGAAAAAGTATGAATATAATTGATCATATTAATACTTTTAATAAACTATTCTCTCAATTATTAAGCATTAATGTTAAAATTAAACATGAAGTCAAGACAATTATTTTATTATCATGTTTACCTCCTTTTCTTGAGAATCTGAAGACTACTCTCATGAATGGTATGGATTTAAAATTTGACGATATTTCTATTGCCATTCTATCTAATGAATATTTAAAAAAGATTGAAGGAGATATGTCACATTCAGAAGCATTGATTGTCAAAGGTCGTACCAAAGAAAGATAAAAGACAGGTCATTTTAGATCTAAATCCAAAGAAATAAACTGTAGGTATTATAAGAAGATGAGACATGTAATTAAAGAGTGTTGAAAGCTCAAAGAAAAGAAAGAAAGAAAATCTCAATCTAAAGAGCAAGCGAAAGAATAAGTGTCAGTTGTTGAAGGGAGTTCTGATGATGATTTTGGTAATGTTCTCTGTATTAGTTCTAATTTTGATCGTTAACATGATACTTGAATTCTTGATTCTGATTGTTCTTATCACATGTGTCCTAATAAGGATTGGTTTAAAGACTACAAGTCCTATGATGGTGGTTTAGTTTTGATGGGTAATAACAATCCATGCAAAACTGTTGGAATTGGAACAATCAAAATTAAGATGTTTGATAATATTATTAGAACTCTTACTAACGTTAGACATATTCCTGATCTGAAAAAGAATTTGATCTCTTTAGGTGTTTTGGATTCTACTGAAGGTGGAGTTCTTAAGGTTGTTAAAGGCTCATTGATAGTCATGAAGGGCCTAAAACATGAAAATTTGTATGAGTTAGTAGAAAAAATAGTTGAAGGTGGTGCAACAATTTCTCAGACTTCTTCTGATATGACCCATTTATGCCATATGCGTCTCGGTTATATCAGTGAGCAAGGTGTCAGTAAAATCAACAAAGGAAAATTATTGAAAGGCCTCAACTTATGCAAATTGAATTTTTGCGAGCATTATCTCTATGGTAAACAGTCCAAGGTAAAATTTAATACCAGTACTCATTGCACTAAAGGCTTAATTGATTATATTCATTCTGATGTGTGGTACTCTCCTATTCCATCAAAATTTTGTGCTCGTTATTTTGTCAGTTTTATTGATGATTTTTCAGAAAAATGTGGATTTATTTTTTGCATCATAAAGCCGAAGTATTTTTTGTTTTCAAATGGTGGAAAACTTCAGTTGAAAAAAGGATTGACAGAAAAATTAAATACCTCAGAAGTGATAATGACAGAGAGTACAAATTAACAGAGTTTCTCAAATTCTGTGAAGATGAAGGCATTGAACGATACTTTACCATCCCGAGAAAATCTCAACAAAATGGTGTGACTGAAAGGATGAACAGA
This sequence comes from Trichopus zeylanicus subsp. travancoricus, assembly GCA_005019695.1. NCBI lineage: Eukaryota > Viridiplantae > Streptophyta > Magnoliopsida > Dioscoreales > Dioscoreaceae > Trichopus > Trichopus zeylanicus. The sequence continues at coordinate 25,647 of RXID01014563.1, forward strand.
ACTTTATTCGAGAAAGCACGTAGTATGCTCAATACAACTATTCTTGATAAAGATTTTTGGGCAAAAGCAGTTAATACAGTATGTTTCATTGTGAATCGCTCTCCTCAGACAGTCATTAATTATAAGACTCCTAAAAAGGTATGACTGATCAACCTATAAATTATTCTTCTTTAAAAATTTTTGGTTGCCCTATTTATGTGCATGTTGTCAAAAAAAAGCTAGATGCATGTTTCAAAAAGTGTATTTTTCTAGGTTATGTCAAAGGTGTTAAGGGCTATCGTTTGTGGGATCATATTATTTCTAATATAATTATTGAAAGAGATGTAATGTTTGATGAAAATGTTATGTTAAAATCTCTTAAGAAAAGTCTCAGTCATATAGTGCAAGTGGAGGTGGAGCATATATCTCCTTCAGAAGAAGATATTCAAGGTATACCCAATTCTCAAGAAAATTCTAAGAATCAAATTTCTGAGAAGACTCCACTTTGAAGATCTCAAAGAAATATAAAGCCACTTGAAAGGCATGTTTTTGAAGATATGATAGCTTTTGCTTTATTTATTGATAACAATGATCCGTCTTCCTATAAAGAAGCAGTGTAGGATAAGAATTTTTTTTAGTGGCAAACTGCTATGAATGAAAAGATGGATTCTCTTCAAAAGAATCATACCTGGGACTTGGTAAAATTACCAAAAGTTTAAGAGGGCAAAATTGTTAGTTACATCGATTTAGACTATGCTGGAGATCTTGATCGACGACGATCACTCACTGGTTATCTTTTCACTCTTTGTGGAAGATCTATTAGTTGGAGATATATTTTACAATCAACTGTGACATTATCTACAATAAAATCTGAGTATATGGCAGCTATAGAAGTTGTCAAAGAAGCTATATGGCTAAAAGGATTGGCAAGTAAATTTGGTTTTTCTCAAAATGTTCTTCCTATCTTTTGTGACAGTCAGAGCGCTATACACCTTATGAAAAACCAAATGTGCCACGCTAAATCAAAGCATATAGATGTATGATTTTACTTTATTTGGGACATTATTGAAGACAACGAGGTTTCTTTACAAAAGTTTTATACTGCAAGAAATCCTGCAGATATGTTGACGAAGGTGATTGAGATTGATAAGTTCAAACTCTGTTTGGATTTAATTAATATTCAAGGTCGTTGATTCTACCCCATGAGGTAATAGCAAAGATATCTATTGAAGATTCAAATTCAGAAAATAAGAAGATTGGAGCTAAGGTGGAGATTGTTGGCTTAATTGTATCTCGAATCCGAATTTTTCAAAGAGTCTTAATTATATTAGAAACTAATTAAGTGAGCCCTTATCTGAATTTATCTTCTACTAGAAGATCTAAATTAGTAGAAGTTTTATTTGAGTCAGTATTCTACTTTGACTCAAATACAGTTAGACCACATGTATAAATATCCTTTTCATGTAAGAATTTCTATATAGAGTGAAAAAGAGAGACATAAATCAATACTCTGAAGACGTTTTGTGACGGATAGGTTACTTATTCTTTTATAAGAGTTGGTAATATTGGAGTTTCGCTTCCATCGTTGTAATTTTCTTTTCCTCTTCTCATCAATACAATATCATCTGAATCATTTTCGTCATATAAATATTTTATCTGCTATATTTTTTTTTTTATTCTTCTTTTATGTTATGAATTGGGGTGGATATTAATATTTAGTGTTACAGTTCTTTTCAATCGGTAAACTATTGTCATAATTGTTATGGCCGTGGAATCATTGAATTTAATAATGAATAAAGAAAACTGCTACAGCTGTACATTATTGGGTCACGGTGAGCAACTCCAAATTGACAGCAAATATACATGTGCCTCATCTCTTGTGCCGTACTGTCAGAGATGGAAGTCGCCAGCTACACCATTATCGGCTTTCTCCTCCTCCTCCTGGCAAAGCATATCAGGACTACGAGTTTTGCTAGTTCCAAGCTCCCTCCGGGACCATGGCAACTTCCGATCATCGGAAGCATGCACCACTTGCTCGGCTCCCTGCCGCACCGCCGTCTGAGAGACCTAGCCAAGAAACACGGGCCTCTAATGCACCTCAAGCTCGGAGAGGTCTCTGTAGTTGTTGTCTCATCAGCCGCTGCGGCTAAAGAGATAATGAAGACGCACGACATTGACTTCGCAACTAGGCCCAAGTTGGCTGTCACCGATCTCTTGCTCTATGGAGACAACCACATCATCTTCGGCGCTTACGGTGAGATCTGGAGGCAGTTGAAGAAGATTTGCATCGTGGAATTATTGAGTCAGAAACGCGTTCAATCTTTCCAATATGTCAGGGAGCAAGAGATCTCCGGACTCGTCCGTTCGGTTTTGTCAGAGAACGGGTCGCCTTTCAATCTTAGCAAGATGTTGTATTCGATGAGCAATGATATAATATCAAAATGCGTGATCGGAAGTCAGGGTAGGGATCAAGAGGATTTTTACGAGGCAATGGACGAGGCAAGCAAAGCAAGCGTCGGGCTTAATTTGGTTGACATGTTTCCTTCTTGGCCGATGCTGAGGGTGATCACCGGATTGAGTCGCAAGTTGGGGAGATGCCACAAGAAGCTTGATAAGAGTCTGAACTGCATCATTGATGAACATAGAGTGAAGAGAGAAGCTAAAGAAACCGATGATGAGGATCTAGTCGATCTTCTTCTAAGACTACAGCAGGAAAACGACCTTCAGTTCCTTTTGACAAACAACTGCATCAAAGCGGTCATTTTTGTAAGTTGCCGAACAAGCCCACTTTTTTAGTAGCACAGAGCATCTTTCACCTTTTTTACTACACTTAGAATTGATTTTTCTTTCCTCTCACGTTCACAGTAACACGTGAAGTAATGTTCTCACAGGATATGATTGCTGCCGGAAGCGAGACATCGGCCAATGTGCTGGAATGGACTATCACGGAGTTAATGAAAAATCCTATGGCCATGAGAAAGGCTCAATCCGAGGTAAGAGAGGTTTTGACTATTGGAGATAAGCCAAACATGTCGGAGGAGTCACTGAGTCGGTTACGCTATTTGAGACTAGTTCTAAAAGAGAATCTAAGGGTGCATCCCCCAGCACCGATGCTAATCCCTCGAATGTGTAGAAAAACAAGTTGCGTCCTCGGTTTAGAGATACCAGAGAAGACAAAAGTGTTGGTGAATGCATGGGCAATAGGAAGGGATCCACATATCTGGGACGACCCCGAGGAATTCAAGCCGGAGAGGTTCGAGGACAGTCCGATTGATCTCAAGGGGTTAGACTTCGAACTCATCCCTTTCGGTGCTGGTAGGAGGATATGCCCGGGCATGTCTTTCGGTCTAGTTACTGTGGAGCAAGCTCTTGCGAGTCTTCTCTATTATTTCGATTGGAAACTCCCAGACGGTGTGGAGCCATATGAGTTGGACATGACCGAGTCCTTTGGGACAACTACTGGAAGGAAGTCGCCATTAATGTTGTGTGCCACTCCTTATGCTGGCCTTCCTTCAGAAGTGTGATGTTCTCATGTTACCAAGGATGTCATGAGTACCAATATAGAGAAAATAAAGGGTTAGCTGTGCTGCTTAATTAATATAGCCCTAGCATCACAGGGGCAATCAGTAATTTTCAGTTGCAAGAAACATTTTAGCCTCACAGTAAACCGAGCATTCATTGAATATTCTGTTGAAATATATCCTTAGTCTATAACCTGCCAGAATTTGGTGGATTGGAATCCAAGTTCAAAAACTCTATCTATATAGTTTAACCTTATCTAGTTATTTTCCATCTTAATATACTTATCTCTAAACTAGGTTTCTCTTTAAATTGTGTTATCCATAAGAGGTTTATGCTTACGCTATATTTATGATCACTTTATCTTTACATGCGAAAAAATAGGGTGCATAGTTGGGGTTCAACGCTGAAAATGTATTTAATAATATTCTTTTCTACTCCATTCTAATAGGAGATTGACTACAAGATTGACGATCAACAATAAGAGATTGATGATCAATATACAATAGGCCCTTGTGATATGGAGGAGATTATGGTGGTGATGAACTTCTTAATTCTAATGCTGCTATCAATTTGAGCAACGAAGAATGCAGTTGTGATTGTTGTTCATGTTACCAAACTTATGAGATCTTGTAGAGAGCGATTACACAAAGAGAACCTATAAAGTGTTTGACACACTTTTGAGAAAGAACAGAGAGGGGTTGTAAGAGGCAAGAAAGTAAGATAGCAATGCACTTTTTAAAATTAGACTTAGTTATAAAAAAATATTCAAAGGTCTATTTTGTAAATATACAAATATGAAAATCATAATTTAAAATATAATTGAGGTTTATTTATAAATATTTGGAAAAAAATGTAGATGGTAAGAAGTTAAGAATTTTAAAAAATTTAGTTGAAAAATTATTAAGGGTAAAAGTGAAATTTTCGAGAAAAATTTTGATTAAATAACAATTTTTTTCGACAATAACTACTCTAACATCCAAAAGATTGTTGTGGTTCCTTCATATCGATTGATATTTTAGCCAAAGTTTTCTCTGTGAATCTCTTTATATCTCGATCTTATCACAACTGCATCAAAGACTTAGTCTTTCTGATAACAACCCTAAAAAATTTTTTTTGTTTGGCCAACCTATCCCTAGGCTTCTTGAACTAAATAATGTATAGTCTTACTTGATGGAACTATTTTCGAAGAATGGTGACCTACCAAGGTAGTTCAACATTGGATTAAAGTTGGCTTTGACTCAATCACTCACCTCGAAATTTTTCACTCGAGGTGTGTGTGGTTTAATAATATGTCAATTTGTTGTATATTTCTATAGAAAACTCTAAAAAGAATAGAGAATGTGTTCATTTTAGTAAAATATGTGGCCAACTTTCAATAAAATTTGTGAATCTTATCTGCAAGTTTTTCTTCAAAAATCCTTCTTTCTATTCTAATCGATGAAGGTAAATAATAGCTAAGATGTACATATTTCAGTGGCTACAAAAGGACACTTAGAAAAAAAAAAGATGGTTATGGATCTCACACAATGATAAAGAAAAAAAATACTTGAGATTGGCCAAAGATATGTGGGTAGAAAATTAAATAAAAAGTCGGATGTGAATAAACTCTATCTATATAGTTTAACCTTATCTAGTTATTTTTCATCTTAATATACTTATCTCTAAACTATGTTTCTCTTTAAATTTTGTTATCCATAAGATGTTTATGCTTATGCTATATTTATGATCACTTTATCTTTACATGTTAAAAAATATGGTGCATAGTTGGGGTTAAGCATCGAGAATTTATTCAATAATATTCTTTTCTACTCCATTCTAGTAGGAGATTGACTACAAGAGATTGAGGATCGACAACAAGAGATTGATGGCCAATAAACAATAAGGCCTTGTGATATCAAGGAGATTATGGCAGTGACAAATGGCTTAATTCCAATGTGCTACCAATTTGAACAACCAAGAATGTGGATGTGATTGTTGTTAATATTACAAGACTTATGAGATCTTGTAGAGAGCGATTACACAAAGAGAACCTATAAAGTGTTTGACACAATTTCGAGAAAGCACAAAGACAAGTTGCAAGAGGCAATAAAGTAAGATAGCAACGTGCTTTTCTTCTATACATAAATTAATAAAAGGCTTGGCACACAAAGTCACCATTGGCTTGCTCTCGTAAACTCCTTGAGATTTTGATACACTAAAATGCTCTGTATTATAGTCTCGAGAAAAGAGAACTATGAAGATGATCGTCAGGATTTTTTCGATAATAATTGCTCTGACATCCAGAAGATTATTATGATTCCTTCATCTCGGTTGGAATTTTAACCAAAATTTTCTCTGTGAACCTCTTCATGTCTTGATCTTATCACAACTGCATCGGAGACTTAGTCTTTCTTAAAACAATTCCTAAAAAAATTTTGGTTTGGCCAACTTATTCCCAGGCTTCTTGAACTAAACGATGTGTAGTCTTCCTTGCTGGAACTATTTTTTAAGAATGGCAACCTACCAAGGTAGTTCAGCTTTGGATTAAAGTTGGTTTTAGCTCAATAACTCACCTCGAAAGTTCTCACTCGAGGTGTGTGCGGTTCAATGATTTGTCAATTTGTTGTATATGATCTAGGATAAAAAACATGAAAATCCTAGAAAAACTATGGGCTTGTTCAGTTATAGAAACTATTTTTTTATTTTTTATTTCTAATTTTCATCTCTATTTCTACATTTCATTTCTATAGAAAACTCTAAAAAGAAAAGAGCATGTACTTATTTTAGTAAAATATGAGCCAACTTTTAATAAAATTTATGAATCCTATGTACAAGTTCTTCTTCAAGATCCTTTTCTCTATCCTAGTTGGTAAAGGTAGATAATGGCTAGGATGTGCGAATTTAAGTGACTACAAGTGAACATCTGGAAAAGAGAAAGATAGTTATGGATCTCACACAATGACAAAGAAGAAATGTTCGAGGTAGAAAAAAGATATGCAAGCAGAAAAAGAAATAAAAAGTCAAATGTAAATAAAATAACAAATAATAACAAGAGAACAATAAGAGGATTCGAAGGGTAAAAAAAGCGAGAAAGATGGAGAAACGCATATTTTCTCATGGAGATAAGTTATAAAGAAAACTTAACAAAATAACATTATAGTGTTTTCAAACTCTAATATAATTTTAGAAAATAGAAAAATGGTTCTCAATTTTTCAAATTTGGAAAAAATTACTTTTGAGCAATGTCTCTAATTTGCTGTCTTTGTAAAGATATTCTTTTAGAAAACTAGGGTAGTTTTTTGTAACTAAATAGGCCTTATGATTTGACTTGGATTTTCAAAGCCTTAGTAACATAATGTATGTAAAAAATAGCTTAGTAGAATCGGCAAAGTAGGTTTGTAGTATGGTTTGGTAAGTAGGCTTTCAAGTAAAGTTTCTCCCAAACTAAATGCTGACTTGGCATATTATTGTCCATTGTACTTTTGATGATGACTAAATTACATTTAATTATTTATCGAGTTGTGAGTACTTGTAGCTTATAAGCTTGTAAAGAAACCAAGAATCTATTCGTAAACTTTGAAGTGATGATGGGGCATATGATAGAAGCATGATGGTCGATCAACAAATGTTTTGAGGTCAAGATGATGGCTTGAAAATGGCTTAAAAAAACTCAAAGCACGAAGATGGCTCAAAGATTATTAGGTTTAGATTTTCGTCTTTATTTAGTCAAGTCAAGGATTTGAAATAAAATTTTTATTGATATGGTCTTTGATACCTTATTCTATATGGGTAAGAATTCACCATTTTATTTAATTTTGCCCAAGTAAATTGATGAAGTGTCATTTAGCCTAAACTTGAAGAAATTTAAAATACTACATTTTCATTAAGTTTAGTTGTTCAAACATAACTAAACAAAAATCAAAGTTCTATTTCTGTCAATTCTGATCACTTGCCATATTAGACAAAAGTTTTTAAACTTATGTTCTAATGAATTTAGCTGATCGAATCTTGAGTTCAGTTGTCAGAACTCACCAGTTTAGTCATCTGAACACTGGCTGATAGGGCCTTAGTGACTAGTTTTTTTTTTTTTTTTTTTATCATTGAAGCTAGTTTGGTAGAAGTTTTCGTCAATTGAACCAATCAATTTTAGCCTGGGTTTCACCCCAATGGCTAGTTATGGTTACAAAAGATATTTAGAAGTTAGGGGCTTCTCTCTCAAATGGGACACGCTGTTCAATGAGGTTGAAGAGGAATGTGGGGATCCTTATATAGGAGCTAGAAAGGTGGCAGGCCACAACCTTAAGATCGGCCCGGCGACCAGCGACGTACATGAAAGCACATGTCTATGGGTAGGAGACCAAAAAGGGAGCTCATTTCTACTCTTGCCATGATGAAAGTGCAACTGACATTATCATCGTAGCAACTCAGGTATATGGTTGCCTGGATTCAAGTGACCCAGTCCTTGAACTTCACTTCTTGGAATAGTGATCTCGAGAATGCCATCCAATGGGAATCAATGCTTCAGACTGAAGAGACCCAACCTTTGTAAGCCTTCTTCGGTGCATATTAGCTTTCATAATTTTTACATTTTTTAATTATTATTGAAGAGACGATGCAAGTCTCCAAAACCTTCTAACCTCTCAAAAGTTCTAAAATATGATTTTAATTTTCAAATCCTCTTAAGCTTTTACTCCAACTTTGAGATACTCTTGTAGTAAGAAAAACTTACTATTTTTTCTTAATTTTTACTTGTAACTAATCCTAGTTGTTTAGATTGTGAGAGAGCCTTGGCTCTGGTTTGTAAAGCATCGCTTGCTTGAATTGAGCAAGAAGTTGTAAAGGCATGACTACACTGACTAAACAATAACTCTAGTAGGGAGTTAAGGTTCTCATGGTTGAGGTAAGGACCATGAAGTAGGTACAGTTGGTCAGAAAACCACATATATCTTAGTGTCCTCTCTCCTTACTTTCTCTTATCATTGCATTTGTGGTAATTTTCTTGATTGAGTTCATAATACTTCTAGTGTATTGCTTTTTGGATTGCAAGTGCTTATTGTTAATTATCCTAATAATTATCAGAAATCTCCTACAGTAAGAAACCTAGTTAATAAAATAGAGACACAAAAAATAAAAGAATAAAGTATTTAATTGATTTTAGGAAAGATGGTACATGACTTAGAAAAGGACATACCCTCACTTTATAATGAATTTTAATGTAGAATTATAGAAAATATGAAAGAAATAAACAAGGAGAAAGAATAGAAAAGAAGCTTTGATGTGTGCTGCTACCCAACTCTCTTAGCAGTAGACCACGTGGCGTCTGACACAAATAAACTCGGTCTTTGGCAGGTATTGATGGCATCATCTGATGGGATATGGAAGAAAATAAAAAAAGTTTGAAGTGTTTCTAATAGCTTTAAGCATTGGTGATAACTTCATTTGATTTTGGGGCATTGCCGATAGCTTATCGGGATGGGTATAGCTTTGAAAATTGCATCATCAACTACCTTTAGGATTGACTAGCTTGAGAGGTGCATAGTTAATGGCTTCTGAGGTTGATTAGTTTGAAAGAATGCATCGTCAATGACTTTTTGGGATTGACTAGCTTGATGCGTACATCGTCAACTACTTTTGGGGTTGATTAGCTTGAGGAGTGTATCATCAACTACTTTTGGGATTGAGTAGCTTGAAGGGTGCATCATCAATGGCTTCTGAGGTTAATTAGCTTGAAGGGCGTGTTGTCAATGACTTTTAGGATGACTAGCTTTGAAGTATGGCCAACAGCTTTCAGAGTATTATTGGTTGACTTCATTTGAATAAAGCATTGTGACTGACTAACTAAGCAAATTTGAGTCTACCTTAGTTGAATTGAGGCATTACTAATGCTTTTGGATTGACTTAGCTTTGAAGATGCGTCATCAACAGCTTCTGAAGTTGACTAGCTTTGAAGTGTGACCAATGATTTTAAGCGTGTTGACAATTAACTTTTTTGGTTTGATAACATCACCAACAACTTATAGAGTTGGATATTACTTTGAAATATTACTAAAGGCCATTGAAGCACACACATTGAGACTCAGTTAGACCTTATTTAGTTCTATTCAAACTAATTTTGGTTCAGATCAAGATGGTAATATCACTCTTTGTTCATAACCTCATAGTATTGTCAAAGGTTCAACACACCCAATAAGACTCAATTTGATCTTATTTAGTTCTATCGAGACTAATAAAGTTTGGGCCTGACTTTGATTTCATTTTGCTTAAGTTGAGCTCGACCTTCTGTTGGACCTTTTCAGGCCTGTTGGGCTTCAGTTCAATTTCAAGTCAATTTATTTTAACTTTATTTCAGTTCAGACTCAGCTTGGCTTTGTTCTGCTTTGAGTTTGAGTTTTCTCTTTTAGTTTGGACTCGATTTAATCCAATTAGGGTTTGATTTGAGATTAGTTCATCTTAATTTAACTTGATTTTGATTTGACCTAACTTGAGCTTGATTAGGATTGGGTCTGAACTAATTTAATTTGGATTAACTCAGCATAGATTTTGAGTCTAGCTCAATTTGGATTTAGTCTATTTGTTTGATCAATTTAAGTCTCTTTGAGTCAAATTGGCCTTTGTCTATTTATTTTAATTGAGTTTAATTTCAATATGATTGAATTACTTCACATCAATCAATTTAATTTGAAGGTCTTTGATTGTCTGTGATCATTTTAGGTAGACCTGCTACTTGGCTTTAAGTGTGTGAACATGAGAGAGGCTTAGCTTACGAGCTCAAAAGCTAGTTTAGAGGTGCAAGCCCAAGGATTGACTAGATGCGAGTTCGAAGATTGGCTGGGATGTAAACCTAGAGGCTAGCTTAGATGAAAGCTCGAAGGCTGGATAAGTGCGAGTTTGAAGGCTGGTTAAGGGCAAGTCCAAAGGCTTGCCGAGTGTGAGCTTGAAAATTGGCCAAGTGCAAGACTGAAGGCTAGCTTGGATGCGAGCCTGAAGGCTAGTTGAGTACAAGCCTAAAGACTAGCCTGAATATGAGCCTAAAGTCTAGCTAAGGTGTGAGTCCGAAGGTTGGCTAAGGTGTGAGCTTGAAGGTTGACTAAGTGTAAGCCCAAAGGCTGGCTGAGTGGAAGTCCAAAAGCTGGCTTTGATGAGAGCCCAAAGGCTGGCTGAATGTGAGCCCAAATATTGACTGAGTACAAATCTCAAAGGCTAGTTTGCATGTGAGCTGGAAGAGTTGCGAAATGTCAGCCCAAAGGCTGATTTAGATGCGAGCCCAAAGGTTGATCAGGTGCGAAGCTAAAAATTGGTTGAGATGAACTTCAAGGCTGATTAAGTGTGAGCCTAAATGCTAGCTTGGATGCGAGCCCAAAGATTAGCTGAGTGTGAGCCTAAAGGTTGACTTGGATGTAAGCTCGAAGGCTAGCTGGGTATAAGCCCAAAGATTAGCTAGTTGTGAGCCTGAAGGCTAGTCGAGTATAAGCCCAAAGGCTGGCTAGTTGTGAGCCTGAAGGCTAGTCGAGTATAAGCCCAAAGGCTGGCTAAGCGTAAGCTCTAAGGCTAGCTAGGTATGAGCTCGAAGACTAACTTGGATGTGACCTCAAAGACTGGTTAAGTGCGAGCCCAAAGACTACTTGAGTGTGAGCTCGAAGGCTATCTAAGTGCAAGGCCATAGGCTAGCTTGGATGGGAGTTTGATGGCTAGTTGAATGTAATCCCAAAGGCTGGCTGAATACTAACTCAAAGGCTAGTTGAATGTAAGCCTGAAAGCTAATTAAATGCGAGCCCAAAGATTGGCTAAGTGTAAGCGCAAAGGCTGGCTAAGGTGCGAACTCAAAGGCTAGCTTGGATGTGAGCCTAAAAGTTGGCTACGTGCATGCCTGAAGACTAGGTATGTACAAGCTTGAAGGCTGACTGAATGCAAACCCAAAGACCGGATGAATATGAGCTTGAAGGATAGTTGAATGTGAGCCCAAAGGCTAGTGAACCCAAAAACTAGTCGGGTGCGAGCCCAGAGGTTAGCTATTTGTGAGCTCAAAGGCTGGCTAAGTACGAGCTTGAAGGCTAGTTGAGTGTGAGCTTAAAGGTTGGCTTAGTGTGAGCCCAAAGGCTAGCTTAAGTGTTAGTTTGAAGACTAGCTTGCATATAAGCCTGAAGGCTGGCTAGGTGTAACGGGGTTTTGCTATCTCTGAGGGGCCGTGGGTGGCTGCAACAGTGTTAAGGGTTCACTGCCTTTGAAGGGACTGTGGATGACTGTGGTATTAAGAATCTACCATCTTCAAGAAGACTACAAGTGGTCACATCATTGGTGGAGCTCTATCGTCACGCCAAAGACCGCAAGTGGCCGCAATATTGAAAACTCTTTTGCATTATTTTTGCAAAATTTTATTTCCTTTTCCTTGTTTACATAACAACTTTATTTATTTATTTATTTATTATTATTTTTTCATTTCTTCCTCTTCCTCAAACTTGAAACCCTTCTCCCTTATTTTGGCCAAATTTTCATCTTTTTTTTTAACACAACAACCTTTTTTTATATTTTTTTTCATTTTTCTTCCTTCTCCCTTATTTTTGGCGGGATTTTTCTTTTTCTTTTCAGCAATATTTTTATTTTTTATTTCTATTTCCTCTCCTCTTCTTCCTCATGCGTGCCCTATTCCCCTTTGCCCCTAATTTCACTAGGCTAAGGAGGCCCAATCTCCTCTTTGGTTAAATCTGGTTGGAAACGGCCAGATCTGGCCCCACCTCTCAATGGCAAGGCTACTCTCTCTAGCTCATGATCAGATCTAGCTAGATCTGGCTAGATCTTGGTCAGATATGGCCTTAAGCGAGTAGCAGGAGCCTTGATCAGTGAGGGAAAAGGGTGAAGCTAACATCAAAGGGAGGAGGAGCTCAGCCTTGGAACAACGGGAGGCTATTCTTCTTCTTCTTTAGATTTGAGGCTACCAAGGCATCCAAGCTCTAGCCAGACCTCGTGAGGCTCACCTTCAAGGGTGGTGATGTTCTTGGCATCATGTTCAAAACCGAGAATGAGCCATCATCGACATCAACGCCGTTGGAGGAGGCAAAGATGGAGATGGGATCGTATAGGAAGACAAGCTTATAGTTGGGGTTGCGAGTGGTGTGATTGATGTTGATATGAGATGTGAGCTGCTTGGAGGCTATGAGGTTGAGGGTAGGCTCAGGCGGTTGAGGCAACTCATGGGTTGGAGGTGGTGGCAGCTCGTGAGCTTGAATGGCAGCTCATGGGTGGTCAGGGTGCGATGGCTCAGAGTTAATATTGGACCGACGATAGGAGCAAGGGAGGCAGGAATGGCTTTCAAGTGAGCTCACAGGCTGGCCCTAAATCAAGTTGACTTCTAGACAAGCTTGCATGTTGGTCCTTAGTCATGATGACTTTCGGATAAGCCCACGTGGTGACCCTTGGTCAAGATGGATTTAGGGTGAGCTCATGGCTAGCCCTAGGGGGGAGGTGACTTTTAGTCAAGCCTGTAGGCTGATTCTAAGTTGATAAATAATAGCACAAAAACCAAGGTAAGAAAATTTTCATCTTCCCTATTTTTTTGTTTTTTTTTATTTTTTCTTCTTTCTTTTTTTTTCCCTTCTTCTTTTATTTTTGTTCTGCTACCAACCTATGTGGGTTCTCAGCAATAATGCTTCCTTTTTTTAATTTTACTTTTCTCTTTCCAATTTCTACCCTTCCTTCTCTCATTCATCTTCTCCTTTTCTTCTCTTTCAAGACCTCCATAGTAAGCTTCAAACTTCAAGCTCCTCAAGCTAGTGGAGCTCGGTAAAGGGGCATGGTAAGGTTGTCACTCGATGTAGGGCAAGCAAGACAATGACAAAGCAGATATGATGGAGGTGGAGCTTATAAAGGGTGGTGATCTACCAATTCGCAAGAGGAGATAGGGCTATAGGTGGCCATGGTGGTGTTGGAGGTTGTAGTAGGAATGGGGCGAGGGAGCAGTGGCGAAGCAGAGTTCTAGTAGTGGGTATCTCGATGGGAGACAAAGGCAAAAGAGTAATAAAATGGAAAAGAGATAAAGAAAAGATATGAGGCTTACTTCTCTTTACTCTTGAGCCTCCTCCTTGATGATGTCTTCTTACTCTCCCTTCTCTCCCTCTCTTCTAATCTCAATTGCTGCCTCTTTATTTGATTTTTGTGGGTTTTTATAGGGTTAAGAGTTTTTCAAATTGAATCATTGGTTGATTTAAATTTGAGATCTGCTTGGGTTATTTTTTTGCAATTAGATATTAGATTTGAATTTTCATATCGTTGATTGAGATCATAGTCTAACAATTTTGTTGATTGCTAATTAGATTAGATAAGGATTTATTTTCAGCTCTATAGATCGTAACTCAAACAGGATGACTAGTCAACCATCAAAGATTACACCAATCTTGCTCATCAGAACTGGTCTATCGATTAAGGAACTTGTCGACCAGCAGAGAACTTCTCCCCGCTCATTAGAAGCAAATGATTGGCTCACCAAGAGATCAACTAGTGTGGTCCAATTTAATATTTAGGCCTAAAATTTTTGCTCATGTTTACTTTAAGTTGAATTCAGCCTATCATATACTAGACTCAAAGTATAACTATAATTCTTATCAAATTCAGAGTTAGAGTTGGTCTACAAAATCTATTCAAACATGGCCCTAACAACTAGTTTTTTTTTATTGTTAAAACTAGTTTGATCGACCGAAGCTATTAATTTCAACCTAGGTTTCACCCCAACTTCTAGTTATGGTTACAAAACATATTTAAAGGTTTGGGGCATATCTTGTTCTGAATTTTTTACATCTTTGATTATTATTTACAACTCAAAAACCTTCTAGTTTCACAAAAGTTCTAAAACATTAATTTTATTTGCAAATCCTCTTATGATTTTGCTCAAACATTGAGACTCCTATACTAAGAAAAACTTGTTGTTTCTTCTTAATTTTTGCTTGTAATCACTCCTTGTTGATTAGAGTATGAGAGAAGCTTGGCTCTGGGTTGTAGAGCATCATTTTCTTAAATTAAGCATGAAGTTGTAAGAGAATGACTTCATCAACGAAATAATAACTCAAGGAGAGAGTTAAAGTTCTCAAGGTCGAGGGAAGGGTCATGGAGTAGGTATAATTGGTCACCAAACCACATATATTTTTGTGTTCTCTCCCCTTACTTTCTCTCATTATTGTATTTGTATTAACTTGCTTGATTGAGTTTGTAATACTTCTATTATGTTGCTTTGTGGATTGATTTAGGTGTTTTAAATTGGCCCAAGACTTTATATTTATTATAAAGCTTAATTCATCCTTTGTTACATTATCATTTAGGTCAATGCCTACTAGTCTTTATTGGTGTCCCTAAACTAATGAATATCCCTCCTAAGGTGATGGTTAGATTTCTGAAACAACTCTTCAGTAGAAGAACATCAAGCAACTCAACAAGGTTTTTGGCTTTTCGGATGGCACTAAGCTGAGTTAGATGCAGATCATAGAAAACTTAAGGATCAGTTTGGTTTAGCTTTTACCATTCTTGGGAGATATTTGAGAATGAGCTCAAATACCCAATAGATAGCTTTACCTAGGAAGTGTTAAATGGTTGGGACCTAGCTCTGGACCAAATAGTCCCCAATGTTATGAGGTTCATTATAGCCTTCCGAACTTTACATCAATCCAAAAGTTTCTCCCCAACCATAGAGATATTTAGAAATACCTTTAAGGGTTGCCAAGGTTTCAATAATGGGGGTTAGTGGTACTTTTCCCTAAAAAAAACATAGGTTATTTGATTCCAATAGTGATTGGGGTAATCCTTTTGAGCATTGAGCTAATTCACATATCCCTCCTGAGATGCACTGTGTCCTATAGCTTGTGCCAATGATGTGAAAAATATTAGGTTTGCACCCACATGGTCCAACAAGGTTCATATGTTGTAGCATTGTCTGCTTGTAGCTCGAGCATATGGTATGATACCCAACTTCCTCTATTTGATTTTCCCCAAAACTTAACTTGGTCTAACCTATAGTTTTGTATACCGAGGACTTAGTCAAATCTTGTTTATGAACAAGATTTTAAAGGAGAAGGTTGGTGCTTCCCAAGTCATTCTACTGCAACCTTTGAAGAAGAAGAAGAAGGTGGTTGAAGGAGAAATTGAGTCTGCGCTTGTGGTAGACACCCTGAGTCACAAGAAGAAGAAGACTCAAAGTAGAGAGAGTAGCAGTAAGGCCAAGGAACATAGAGCAAAAGGTGGAAATGAGTAGTTTCTTGGCCTTTGCCCACTATTGCCCAAGCTCTTGAGCTAGGATACCATCAACAACCCACTACCATAGACTTGTTAGTCAGAGCCTCCACTCAATGACCACTATGATGTCTCAAAGTGTGGAAGGTGTGATTAACTTCACACCTACATCATCTCCTCCTCCATACCGAAGTACAATAGGTTACACTACTATTGGACACCAAGCTAGAAAAGAGCCCTCTGCTTGAATGCAAAGGAGTGTTTTAGTTCTAATGTTGATGTGCATATGAACTCCTAGATTGTTCAACTCCTCAATGATGACTTCTTCTCATAAGGAGTCTAAGACTGTGCATATGTAAGTTCTTCTTGTTCTCTCTTTTAATGTATTTTTACTATTTCAATGCACTAACTTTTGATTCAGTTTCAGAAGATGGAATTTTTCCATCTAGTAGGTAAAAGGTATTTTGAGTCCAAGAAGCTCACTGTGATCTAGAAATATAACCTAAATCCACCAAGATGGAGTTGTCCCTCCTATGGTTACAACTAGAAATCTCCAAAAGAGTATTGAGGAGGTAAAGAAGAAGGTTAAGGAGGAGAAGATGACTATCTAGAGCAAGTGTGATGTCACTCAAAAGTAACTGGACTAGCTCCAACTCTAGTGAGTTGCCAACTCTATGAAGAATCAAGAGGAAGATATAATAATTTTCCTCCAAAATGGGGATCTGGCACAACTTCTTGCACAAACAAGGACTAAGGAAATAATAGCTGAGCTCCAACTCAAAGAAAACCTAATGTCTCGAGGGTAGCTCTCATCCAACTCCTTCAAAGAAGGATATTTGTATTGTCAGGTCACAGTGATCCACACCCATCAAGATCTAGAAATTGATCCTGTCAACCTCAACCTAGAGATGTATGACAAGTAGACAATCCCCCATCTCAAAAGGAGTTTGAAGTGATCAGCAATAACCTAGTCCTATAGGAGGGTGGCAAGCCTAGGGATGACTCTGATTCTAGCTCCTTGTTTAGCAAGGATGAGGCAATTGAGGCTAATAAGGAGTCTAGCCAACCAGAGTATGTGAGTTGAAATGTTTCTTTTGTACTTTCTTGTTATGAGCTTTTATCTTACACTTTTAGTATTAATGAAATGTCTTTTTGTTCCCAAGTTTTGGCTTGGATGCAATTGTGTGACTTGTTATTAACTAATGTAATAACAACCCAACCCAAAATCACTGAGTTTTAATTTGGCATAAACTTCACTACAACAAATCAATCACTTGATTTTATCCAATAAATCTCTTCTTGATTTAAAAAACAAAAAGTCAATGTAGCTAAGTATTCATAAATCTTCCAATAACTTTCCCAAATTTTTCCTCAAAATAAAAATCTGTTTGATCATCCCTCAACCGAGGTCAATATATCACTTAAAATTTAATCCACCAAAGTGTTACCTTGGATTCTTAGAAAATTACACTAGGTGTAATTAACTCTATGTGGGCCTTTTTGCCTAGCCCTTGGCACCATGCCCGACGTATTTAATCTATTCCAAGTTTGTAACCTGGAACTTGGTGGTTGGCTAATTCTGTAACTCATGCTAACTTCTCACTTTGTCAAGCATTAGCTCAGCTCTGAGTATTATTTCCCTCAGTCAAGTCCGTAACCTCAAACCGAGTATTTGACCAAGTCCATAACTCATTGCCTACTACTAGGTTAAGAACTTGGCACCAAGTAGCTTTTACCTCAGTCAAGTTTGTGATTTGGAAGTGCGTTTTTGGTCAAGTTTGTAACTTAAGCCAACATTCTACTCTGTCATGCCCATCTCTTCGTGCTGAGCTTCTTTTCCCTTGGACAAGTCCATAACTTGGAGCCAACCTTCAACTCAATTAAACCCATTATTTCACACTCTCTGTTAGGTCTACAACCAGGAGCCTAATTTTCAACAAAGTTCATAACATGAGCTGACATTCTACTCAGTCAAGCCTATAGATTGGCATTGAGCTCCTTTTACCTTGGTTAGGTCCATATCCTAGAGCCAAATTTTTAGCCAAATTCATAACTTGAGCTATGGTTGACCAATCGAAATAGCTAAAAGATCCCAAAAATAATCTCAAAAAAATTAATTTGAAGCTTATTAAAGTGTCCTATTAGGTATTGTGAGAATATGACTTCTAACAGAACCAAGCTCATGTTATTAATTACCTTAATAATTATTAGGAATCTTCTAAAATAAGAAGCTTAGCTAATAAAATAGAGACTAAAAAAGAAAGAGCATGATTTAATTAATTAAATTTGGAGTTACATAGCTTAAGTAAAGGTGTACCCTCACTTTATAATTTAAATGATTTAATTTGTAACATAAGATGAAGAATAAATGGAAATTCTCATGCTCCCTCATTGCTCTGCTCCTGTGTGCTTGATTGAGTGTCATGCGATGGATGACTTATTTGGATCTTAATTTGGATGGATGCTTGGTTTGATTCCTAATTGATGTTGATAACTTTACTTGATTTCAAGGTATTGCTGACTTCCTTGCTTTGTGTTAGCTAACCCTACTTGGCCTTAAAGTGTTCTTAATGATTTTATGCTCGTTGCTAGTTAACTTTTTTGATCGTATGGCTGACTGGATAGAAGAGTGCAAACCACCTTAGTTTGGTTTTGATTTGAGAAATAGTTAGCTACTTTAACTAATGCTAATTATTTTTAATTCGATAATCAATGACTTTTTAGCTTGTTGTCAATTATGTTTGAAGTATAACTAATAGCTTTATGCTAATGTTAGTAAACTTTCTTCAAACATGGTGTTTAGCTAACCGATTGACCGAATGTAAATACACCTTAGTTTGATTTGATTTTAAAGTTGCTTATTGTCAATTCATCTGTGGATTTGAAATTTTTGATGACTTTGTGCTTATTATTAGTTAATATCCTTCGAACACAGTATTTAGCTAATTGATTGATGGGGTGCAAATCTACCTAAGTTTGATTTGACTTGAGAAGATGATAAGTGGCTTTGGCTTATACTAGCCATCTATGGTTTAACAATTGGTGAACTTTTTGACCTTGTGTTGATTGGACTTGAGGTATTGTCAATGGCTTTTTACTTATTATTGACCATCTCTGCTTGATTTGAGCTTCGTTCAATTTAAACTTAGTTTTAGTTCAACTTTGGTTTGATTAAATTCAATTCAATATTCAAACTTGGTTTCTATTCATGTTTGGTTTGATTCAATTCAAGTCAAATTTGACCCTATGTTGAATCTTTATTGGATCTAAACTCAATCTTTAGTGGGTTTTGATTTGATCCTTAATGGATTTAAGTAGAATTTGTACCAAGTCGATACTGGAAGGTGTAAAGATTCATCGCACACAGGTCTCTTAGAATTATTGTGTTCTTAATGAATTTTTGATGAATTTGAGTTTGACTCTTAATAGATCCTCATCGGGCTCTGGACTTGATACTTAATAGACCGCAAACTTAATCCTTATTGGATCTTGGACTTGGTCGTTACTGGATCTTGGATTTAATCCTTATTGGATCTTGATTTTGATTCTTATTAGATCTTGGACTTGATCCTTATTGGGTCCTGGATTTTGATACTTATTGGATCTCAAACTTGATCCTTGTTAGATCTTAGAGTTTGATTCTTGTTGGATCTTAATTCAACCGTTATTGAGTTCTTAATAGATCCTTAATGGATCTTGGTACAACCCTTATTGGGTTTTTATTGGATCCTTAATGGATCATTGTTTAACTTATTGGGTTCTTATTGGATTCTTAATGGATCCTTAATGGATCTTGGTTCAATTCTTATTGGCATCTTATTGGATCCTTAATGGATCTGTGTTCAACCCTTAATGGGTTCTTACTAGACCATTGATAGATCTTTAATAGACTTTGGATCCAATCTTTATTGAATCTTCATTAGATCCTTAATGAATTTTGGATCTAATCATTATTGGATCTTTGATAGATTCTTAATAGACTTTGGGTCTGATCCTTATTGGATCAATATTAGATCTTTAATACATTTTGGATTCAATCCTTATTGGATCTTTATTGCATCATTGATGGACTTGAGTTTAACCTGTGTTTAGTCCTTAGTAGATCCTTAATAGATTTTGGATGTGATCCTTAATGGATTCTTCATAGATTTGGATCCAACCCTTCATGGATCCTTAATATATTCAAGTTTGAATTCAACCCTTATTGGGTTTGACCCATGTTGAAACCTTATTGGGTTTTGGTTTAAACCATGTTGAATCCTTGTTGGATTCTTAATAAATCTTAGTGGATTTGAGTTTGACTCTTAATGAATTCTTGATAGATCTTGAGTTTTATCCATGGTGTATCCTTATTGGATCCTTAATAGGTCTTGGGTTTGATCTTTATTAGATCCTTAATGAATTCTTAATAGATATTGGATGTAATTCTTAATGGATTTTGGATTTGATCCTTATTGGATATTTGTTAGGTCCTTAATCGATTTTGTATCCTATCCTTATTGGATCTTTATTGGATCCTCAATGGATTTAAGTTTGACCCTTCTTGGATTTGTAATGGATCCTTAATGGATCTTAGATGTGATCCCTAATGGATTTTGGATCAACTCTTAATGGATCGTTAATATATTCGAGTTCAAATTCAATTGTTATTAGGTTTGGGTTCGACTCATGTTGGACCCTTGTTGGGGTTGGGTTGTATCCCTTAATGGGTTCCAATTTGAACCATGTTAGACCTTTATCGATTTTGGGTTGATCTTTCGATGGGTTCAGATTCGACCTATGTTGGGCCTTCGCTAGGTTTCGCTCAATCCCTTAATCGGCTTGGGTTTGACCCATATTGAACTCTTGTTGGGTTCTAGTTCAAGTTCAAGTTTGATTTGGTTTTGATTCACGTTCGACCTAATTTGATATTCATTTAGGTTTAGATTTAATTTGGTTTTAGTTGAGGTTAGGACCTCATTTGATTCTGCTTGAGGTTTAGACCTGATTTGATTTTAGTTTAAGTCTAGATGTAATTTGGTTTTAGTTTAGGTCTAGACTTGATTTGATTTTGGCTTAGACATGGACTTTATTTGATTTTGACTCTAACTTTAGACCTAATTTAATTTTGGTTTAAACTTAGTTTAGCATTGGTTAAACTTGATTAGGATTTGGGTTTTAGCTAATTTGATATGAGTTGACCTAAACCGCTTTGGGTACATTTTAATTTAAATCCATTAATTTTATTTCATCAAATTTGGATCCATTTAATAATTCTTTTAAATTATTTTAGTTTAACTTAATCAATTTACTTAATTTGACCAAATCATCTTAATTTTAATTTATTAACCTTATTATTTTGATTGATTTACTTTAATTGATTTGATTTGATTAATTTGAGAGCCCTTAGGCTATCTATTGATCAAGTTACTTTTGGACAAGCTCACAAACTAGTCCTAAGTGAATTTGACCTTAAAGTAATTTTATAAGCTAATTCTGAGTCGATTTGACTTTAAAACAAGCTCGCAGACTGACTTTGAGTCGATTTTACCTTTAAACAAGTACATAGGCTTGCCTTGAGCCAATTTTATTTTCAGATAAACCTGTAGGCTGGTTCTAGGTCAAATAACTTTTAGGTGAGCCTACACACTAATCATAAGTCAATGGAGGCCAATTTGCTCAGCATGCAAATCTAGGTAAAATAAAATATTTTTTCTTTTTCTTTTGTAATTCTTTTTTCTTTTCTTTCTTTTTTTTGGCTAAAAGCCCCTCATATAAGCTTTCTTTTTTTATTTTTTTCTTTTATTTCTATAGCTAGCAGCCACCTTTCTATAATTATTTTGTTTTTTTTAGTCCTTCCTCCCCACTCTATTGCCTCTTCTCTTCCTCCATAGCCCAATTGAGATCTCCCTTTCATTCTTTCTTCTTCATTGTTCTTTGGGTTGAATTTGAAGTAGTAGTGGTGTGCTCACCAAAGTGTGGGGCTAGGGTGTTATGGTAAATCCTGACAAAGAAGGCGACAAAGAGGGCCTTTTTCTTTGGTGTACTTGACGAAGTGACAAGTAGCGACATCGATGGCAAGGTCTTAGAGGTGGAGCTCAACAGCCCGAGATCCCAAAAGGCGAACTGGCCATAGGAAGTGCGCACAACATCCTCGATGAAGTGATTGTGACTGATGGGGAGATAATATGGAGTGTGATGGAGGTGCAGAGGTTTGGGCAACTGAACCTGAAAATTTGGGTGTTCAAAATTGGGAAGTAAACTAGAGATGGAGGTTATAGTTTGATAGGACTGCACATAGGAACAAGACTTGAGCAACCTAACCTACTAGTAGCACATGATGGGGGAGGCGGTAGGTGCTCGAGCAACGAAAGTGATCGAAAACCTCATAGGAACGAAAAATAGAAAAAGCAGAGAAGCACATAAAATCAAATGCAAAAGAAAGATAAATTCAAACCCACTCCCTTCCTTTCTTGTGTTTAATTGTATTATCCTTCTTCTTCCACATCTAGTTCTCCCTTTTTCTTTTTATATTATATTAAATTCTCTTCTATAGGCGTTGATAGGATAAATTAAAGTTCATTCTAATATAAAGATAAGGAAAATTTTTTATATGCAAAACTGTTAGAATTTGGACTATAAATCATGTACATTTATGCATAAGGACATGTAGACGTACATGTATTGCATGAAATTATTGTATATATATTTCTATTATATGGTATAAGGACCCAATTGAGGTGATCTATTTAATTTAGGGTCTTTGTCATCTAAAATATAAGTGTGGTGGCTAAATTGTGAATGTGTAGAATTCCTGGGGTTTAATTGTTAATTATTGATGGACTAATTAACAATTAACCCATTAAGATTTATGGGTGTGGTCCTGACTGTGGAATTTGATATAAAAGGAAAAGAAACCCTAGATCCATCAACGGGGAAAATTCCAAACAGTCAGAAGACCTCCTCCCAAACCCTAACTCCTCCAGCGCCGCCATCTTCTCCCTCAGCTCCGCCGCCGCCGCCGCCAGGCCGCCGCGCTGCCACGCCGCCGCCGCCGCCAGGCCGCCGCGCTGCCACGCCGTGACGCCGTCCGGCCTCCTCGCTGCCACGCCGTCGTCTCCGCTGGGCCACGCCTGCCAGGCCGTCACGCCGTCCGGCATTGTCAGATCCGTGCTCTCCCGCGCCTCCGGTCGTCGTCACCCCAGCCGTCGGGCCGAAGCAGGTGCCGCCGCAGCCCGAGCAGCCTGCGCACGACGGCTGCCGCACGACGCCGGCCTGCGCACGACGCTGAGCCGTCGGGTCCCGTGCTGTCTGCGCACGACGCCTACGCGCAGCAGCGACGCACGTCGCCGGAGCACCGCACGCCGCCGTCTCCGCTGCCGATCGCCGGAGCGCAGTGGGCTTGATTGGGTGTCAGTCTTATCCCAATGGAATCAGGTACGCTTCAGTATTCTTTATTTTTCTCAATGATCTGACATGACTGTTTCTGGATTGTTTTGGCATATTTCATGCATTTCTTACAAGTGGTATCAGAGCCAGGTTTCATGTTGGGTTTTTGAGAATGCATGTTTTCATGGATTCAGTTACTAATATTTTAATTTAATTTGGTTCAAGCAATATGTTGCCAAAGTAACCTCTATTGTGTAGATTGAATTAAACTAAAAATATTAGGAAGGCATTACATGCTTGAAGTTTCATGCGGGTAATAACCGGCCCAAAGGAAGGTTATTATTTGGCCGAAATTAAAGCATATTTGTGGTAATAAATATGTGACAATTATTTGGTTTTATCCATGTGGGTAATAAGTCGGTCCAAAGAAAGGCTTATTATTTGACAGGACTTTATTGTCAATATTTGATTGCCACATCAAGAGTACCACTTACAAATTAAATTTTGTCCAAAGACTTAATTTCAATGTTGTGCTAGGTATCTTGAGATGGGATTTAATTTCTTTTTGTGAGCTGATTGTGTTTTGAATTTTTGTTCTCTTTAGTTGACTTTGTGAATGCTTCTGCTGTCACTGCCAATATCAATGGCATTCCAGTGCTCAATGGGAGCAATTTTAAGACTTGGAAAAATAAGGTAACTATAGTCTTGGGATGTATGGAACTTGACCTAGCATTAAGGGAGCCACGTCCTGCACCTCTTACAGATGAAAGCTCTGCTAATGATAGGAGAGCTTTTGAGAGGTGGGAACGCTCTAACCGCTTGAGTCTTATGATAATGAAAAATGCTATCCCAGAGACGTTTTTGGACACTATGTCTGAGGAGACTGATGCTAAAAGGTTCCTTGAAACCCTTGAAAAGCGCTATATGAAAAGCGATAAGGCGGAAACAAGTGCAGCTTAAGAAAACTTGTTTCCATGAGGTACAAGGGTAACGGGAACATAAGGGAGTATATTCTCGAAATGTTTAATCTTGCAGGGAAATTAAAAACACTAAAATTAGAGCTTTCGGAAGACTTGCTCATTCATTTAGTGTTGATTTCTCTTCCTCCGCAATTCAGTCAATTTGAAGTGAGCTATAATTGTCAGAAGGAAAAATGGACAATGAATGAGCTCATTTCTCATTTAGTGCAAGAGGAAGACAGGATGAAACAACATAAAATCGAGAGTGCTCATTTGGCATCATCTTCTTACGGACAAAGCAAGAAGAGAAAAACTAAAGATGTTGCGGTGAAGGAACTGCAAAAGAAGCAGAAAAATACGTCCGAGGGACATAAGGAAAAGAAATGCTTCTTTTGCAAGGACCCTTCCCATTTTAAGAAAGATTGTGCCAAATTTCACGCTTGGCGAGTGAAGAAAGGTGCATCTTTTACTCTTGTTAATTCTGAAGTTAATTTAGTTTCAGTACCTAGATATACTTGGTGGTTGGATTCGGCTACCACAACTCACATAAGTATATCTATCAAGGGTTGCCTGAACTCCCGACAACCAAATGATGACGAGAAGTACATCTATATGGGGGCTGGAAAAGGGGTTGAAGTTGTGGGCATTGGGACTTTTCGGTTGTTATTACGTACTGGTTTTTATTTAGAATTAAATAATACATTTATTGTACCGTCTTTTAGACGGAATTTGATATCAATTTCTATTTTGGACAAAGAAGGATTTGTTTGTTCATTTGGTAATAGAAAATGTGATATTTATTTTAATTCTGTGTTGTATGGAACCAGTCATTTAACTGATAATGACAACCTTTATTTGCTTCATATAGAAAGTTCATACAGTGAGTCCCATAATACTGAAACAAAAGGCACTAAACGCAAATTTTCAAATGAAAATTCTTTTAAATTATGGCATAAGCGTTTGGATCATACTCTAAAAGGAGAATTGACAGGCTTGTGTCAAAAGGATTTCTTGAAAAACTTGATGATTCATATCATAATATTTGTGTTGAGTGTATAAAGGGAAAAACTACAAATAAGAGCAAAGTAGGAGCTGAGAGAGCTAAGGAAGTCTTAGACTTGATACATACAGATATTTGTGGACCGTTCCCTACAGCTTCTTGGAATGGTCAACAATATTTTATCACATTCATAGATGATTACTCTCGTTATGGCTACCTATATTTAATTCATGAGAAATCACAAGCATTGGATGTTTTTAAGTTGTTCAAAGCCGAAGTTGAAAACCAACATGGTATATCAATTAAGGCTATAAGATCTGATCGTGGTGGTGAATACTACGGAAGGTACGACGGATCAGGTGAACAACGTCCAGGTCCATTTGCTAGATTTCTTAGTGAGTGTGGGATCGTTCCTCAATACACCATGCCGGGTTCTCCGAACATGAATGGTGTAGCGGAGAGACGAAATAGAACCCTTAAGGATATGGTACGAAGTATGATTTGTCGTACAACTTTACCTCACTCGCTATGGGGAGATGCATTAGAGACCGCAATGTATATTCTCAATAGAGTTCCTACAAAAGCTGCTAACAAAACCCTTTATGAGTTATGGACGGGTAAGAAACCTGTCTGAAAGCACTTACGAGTTTGGGGATGTCCAGCTGAAGCAAGGCCTTATAAGCCAAATGAAAAGAAACTGGATGCAAGAACTGTTAGTAGTTATTTTGTAGGATATGCTGAAAGATCACGGGGATTTAAGTTCTACGATCCTAAAACAAGAACATTTTTTGAGACGGGAAATGCTCGATTCTTTGAGGATGTTGAGTTTGGGGGGAAGATAATGTTAAAGGTTTTGTGTTTGAGGAGGAGTTGGAAAATATTCCTTTTCCTACAGTAGTTGTTGATCATGATCAAGCTTTCATTCCTAACATGATTCAACAACATCCGGTACAAATCCAAGACAATGCTGAACTTCCAACTCATCAAGATCATCCAGTTATTCCTCAAACCATTATTCATGAGGAAAATGTGGATCAAACTCAACATACTCAAATTCAAGAAGAGCCTGTGCCTTTAAGAAGATCCACTAGAGAAAAGAGAAAAGCAATTTCAGATGATTATGTTGTTTTTCTTCAGGAACATGAGAATAACATTGGCTTAGAGGGAGAGGATCCACTCACCTTCTATGAAGCAGTCAATGGTTCCAACTCTCAAAAGTGGATTAATGCCATGGGTGAGGAAATTCAATCCATGAAAGACAATGACGTTTGGGATCTTGTTTCATTGCCTGAAGGTGTGAAACCTATTGGTTGTAAATGGAATTTTAAAACCAAAAGGGATTCACAAGGTAATGAAGAAAGATATAAAGCTCGTCTTGTCGCCAAAGGATTCACCCAAAAGGAAGGCATTGACTATAAAGAGACTTTCTCTCCAGTTTCTTCGAAAGACTCTTTTAGGATCATCATGGCACTTGTAGCGCATTTTGATCTTGAGTTACATCAGATGGATGTAAAGACCGCTTTTCTTAATGGAGACATTGAGGAAACAATTTATATGTTACAACCGGAGGGGTTGGATTCCAACGAATCTAGCCAATTGGTTTGTAAACTTAAGAAATCCATCTATGGGCTTAAGCAAGCTTCCCGTCAATGGTATCAAAAGTTTCATCAGGTTGTTCTCTCATTTGGGTTTAAAGTGAACCCTGTTGAATATTGTGTATACCATAAGTTCAGTGGGAGTAGATTTATTTTCTTAATCTTATATGTGGATGATATTTTGCTTGCTAGTAGTGATGTAGAACTGCTTCAAGAAACCAAGAAATTTCTTTCGGAATAATTTAAAATGAAAGATCTTGGTGAAGCATCCTTCGTATTAGGGATCCAAATTCATCGTGATCATTCACGAGGAGTTTTAGGATTATCACAGAAGGGTTACATCGAAAGTCTATTAAAACAATTTAGCATGCAAAATTGCAGGCCACATTATACCCCCGTATCTAAAGGAGATAAATTTAGTTTGAACCAGTGTCCCAATACTGATATTGATTCCAAGTTTATGGAAAATATTCCTTACGCATCAGCGGTAGGGAGCTTTATGTATGCGCAGGTTTGCACTCGTCCGGACCTCGCATATATTGTTGGAATGCTTGGTAGATATCAAGCTAATCCAGGAAGAGAACATTGGGTAGTAGCCAAAAGAGTCTTCAGATACTTACAAAGCACAAAGGATTTAATGCTCACATATGGGAAGTCGGATAGATTTGACATCATTGGGTTTTCTGATTCCGATTTTGCTGGATGCCAAGACAGTCATAAATCGACATCTGGCTATTTTTTTCTGCTAGCTGGGGGTGCAGTTTCATGGAAGAGTGCCAAACAAACACTCGTTGCATCTTCCACTATGGAGGCTGAATTTGTAGCTTGTCATGAGGCATCTAATCAAGCTATGTGGCTGCGAAACTTTGTTTCAGGACTGCAAATAGTTAATGATATTGAAAGGCCACTTAAGTTGCACTGTGACAGTAGAGCAGCAGTCTTGTACTCAAATAACAACAGGAGCTCTTCAAAATCTAAGCATATAGATATTAAGTTCCTTGTTGTGAAGGAAAGAATTCAGAGTGGGTTAATTAGTATTGAGCATGTAGGAACAAACTCTATGATTGCAGATCCGCTCACTAAGGTATTAGCACCCAAGGCCTTTCATGATCATGTTACAAATATGGGTGTTGTTGCATTTGATGCCATTTGATTTAGTGGGAGTTTGTGTTTTTATTTATGCTTGGTACTGTACTTAATTTCATGACATTATTCAGTTATTTTCAGTTTTCATTGTTTACTCTGAATTTTGATGTCATTTGGTTAAAGTTGGACCAATTGGAAATAGGCATGTGCAGATCACATTACATGTAATTTTCATGCTACACATCCACACTTGATTTATGTCATTTAGTTAAATTGATGCATGAGATTAATGTGGGTTTAGTTGCAAACAATAGCAACGACTGCCTCTTTGGTCCTTGTGTTAATGAGACTAACGGACGGAATCGGATTAGATGACTTTTCTAGTTGTGTACACATTAAAGATGTAGAGATGTATATACAATAGAAGTTATATGTACATGGTTATATATAGTCCAAGTGGGAGATTGTTAGAATTTGGACTATAAATCATGTACATTTATGCATAAGGACATGTAGACGTACATGTATTGCATGAAATTATTGTATATATATTTCTATTATATGGTATAAGGACCCAATTGAGGTGATCTATTTAATTTAGGGTCTTTGTCATCTAAAATATAAGTGTGGTGGCTAAATTGTGAATGTGTAGAATTCCTGGGGTTTAATTGTTAATTATTGATGGACTAATTAACAATTAACCCATTAAGATTTATGGGTGTGGTCCCTGACTGTGGAATTTGATATAAAAGGAAAAGAAACCCTAGATCCATCAACGGGGAAAATTCCAAACAGTCAGAAGACCTCCTCCCAAACCCTAACTCCTCCAGCGCCGCCATCTTCTCCCTCAGCTCCGCCGCCGCCGCCGCCAGGCTGCCGCCCTGCCATGGCCGCCGCCGCCTGCGCCGCCGCCGCTGCCACCGCCGCTGCTACGCCGTGACGCCGTCCGGCCTCCTCGCTGCCACGCCGTCGTCTCCGCTGGGCCACGCCTGCCAGGCCGTCAGGTCCGTCGGGTCCCATGCTGTCTGTGCACGACGCCTGCGCGCAGCAGCGACGCACGTCATCACCGGAGCACCGCACGTCACCGGAGCACCGCACGCCGCCGTCTCCGCTGCCGGTCGCCGGAGCGCAGTGGGCTTGATTGGGTGTCAGTCTTATCCCAATGGAATCAGGTACGCTTCCGTGTTCTTTATTTTTCTCAATGATCTGACATGACTGTTTCTGGATTGTTTTGACATATATTCCCTTGAATTTCTTACAGAAACATCTTTAAGAGAGATATTTTTCTTTCTAGACGTAGTATAGATGATCGCTTCATGTTAAGTTTAGGATCTTTCCTCATCAACCCAATGTGATGCCGACTTAGCTGCTCACTCCATGCTTCTTTTGCTTCCTTTACCACCCAACACAATGCAACCTCAACATGCCCTATTACACTAATCCCTCACTATGTGCAGCACATGTGGCTCGCACTCATTTTATCAAGAGCTCTCACTCATTCACACAAATAATAATATAGTTCACTTGTTTTAGTTTCCCCACAAATTATTAATTAAGAAAACGAGAACGACATTAATTGAATAATTAAATAGTTAATAGCGTAATTGGCTCGAATCATCCAGTGCTAGGCTCTGCTATATTATTTGTTAATGTGTTCGACAATAATTAATCAAGTGGGATGGATGGCAACATGGGATGTACAGTGCATTGCCAGCAAAGACTATGGATTCCTTCATGATCCTGTTGTTCAATGTTTTATTGTTTTCGTTATTTGCTCAGAGGTTTGAGGATGAAAGAAAAACAAGTTAATGAGGGCTGCATCCCTAATAACAACATATTAGAGAAAACACACAGTACAATACAAGTCCACATTATAAATTAAGATGTGCACGTCATTTCATGTATTAATGAAAATTTTCAATCTCAATCAAATAATTAGCTGTATATTTTACAAATAGTGGCATTTATTCAAAATTTGATACCTTGAACATTAATGCATGCGATAGCTCACATTGTAACCCAACCCTTTTTACCAAAAAATAAATAATAACGTATAACATGCATAGCACATGTATCGCCCGCTAAACTGAAAAACGGATGTTGACTCCTACACGTGTACATTTACCCGCACATCTCTTAAATTTATTTTTGAAACTCACTAATAATAATGTAATAAATTAGTTTCATTTTAATCGCCTTGATTGATCTTAGCTCTCTATTTAATTTTTTTAATTGGCTGCCAATTCATCTAGATTTGTACGATTGAGGCTGGGCACACGACCGACCCATGAGACCCGACGCCAGCCTATCCGGCACATGCTCACCAGTTACTTGTCGTTTGTTACCCGAACAGTAAGTGACAGATGCTACCACAAAGAACCGTGTAATGAAGCTCATGATTCGAGAAGAACTAGGGGGTATCTCCCACATACATGTATGCATGGGCAACACACATGACACGAGTGATCGGTGCCATTACCGGGATCATGTAATAAAAGCTCATGATTCTGGAAGGTTATGAGTGCCTCCAACATACATGTGTGTTCGGGTAGCACACGTGAAGGGATTGCGACAGTTCCAATGGAGTTCTACGAAGAGAAATTCAACGAAACAGGGCAGATTGGCTTATGGTGTGCTGTAGTAATATATAACCAGTGGGACAACACATGGCGGGGTGGACATATGGTCTGCAGGGAGATTTTTGTGGCACAAGAATCAGTCATGGGATATGTGGTATGCTACTATGAGCACAAGAATTAGTTATGGGACATGTGACTTGTTACTGTGAGTATAAGAACTGGTCAAGGGGCATGTGTACTGCAGGGAGAACATTATGGACATTTTCTCCACGAATCACTCCCAACCACTTGCATGAAATATAAATAGAATAGGATTCTAACGGGCTGTATACTCAAGTATTTCAGTTTGTGAGTGTTCCTTTGAATATTGGTTGTATTTTTTTTTTATGTCGGCAATAAAAAGGTTGACAAAGATTGCTGTAATTGTGCATTCCCTCTTCCTGTATATTATTGGGCTTGTGAGCGAGATTAGCAAATTCAGGAGGGCGAACCTCAGTGTCATCATGGGCTGAAATTTCAGAAGAGAAATTTGGTTGTGTGACACCGTCCAAGATAATATTTTTTAACTTAAGCGCTATCCAAGATAATATCCTACCGTGCACTATTTGGTTTCAACCGAATAAATTCATTCAATAGTAATTAAAAAACTGATTCGGTTTTTGGTCCATTTTGATTTTTAAAATTAAAAATTTTGGTATTTAATTTTGATTTTAATTTTTAATTTGGAAAAATAGGAAAAATCAAACCAAACCAAATTACATGTAGGTATATATATAATATTAGTTTTGGTTTAGGTTTTTCATTTCAATTTGAATTTGGTTTGAATTCAAATTAAAAAAATAAAATTGGTTTAAAAGTTTGATTTTCAGTTTAAACCAAAATGAACCAAAATGTTTTGGTTCAGTTTTAATTCAATTTTTATAGCATTTTGGTTCAGCTTAGTTTTTAACTTTTTAAAATAAAAATTTTCGCTTTAGTCTATTCGGTTTCATTCGGTAACCGAATAAATTGAATACATAACCCCAAATACACCATCAAAGTTTTCAAACTTTCTAAAAGTTTTTCAAATTTTTTAAATTGCCAATCAATCCATCACACAAAACACCATCTAATTTTTAATCATTTCATTAAAGACACAGTGTTTTTTTTAATAAAAAGGTGATTTTGCCTTTGGTGTTGGTTTTGCAGATTGATTGATTTTGAGAAAATAAAGAACACTTTTTTTTTCCTTTCTAACTACTGATGTTACATTGCGATCACTTTTTTTCTCTTGGCAACTCCATGGATTAGGTAGTATGGTCCTCTCTCTCTTATTCTCGATGGTGTCTCCCTCTTTATTGCTTTCCGTTGATAGCTATCTTCTCAAATGTAGTCTCTCTTTCAGTGAGTTCTTGCACTCTATTATTCTAGAGGTTAATTACTCAGAAAACCAAGTGACAAAAGTTTTTTGTTTTTTGTTTAACTTGTTGGGATTTGACTACTTGAATGATATAAATTGTGGCTATATATAATTTAGATGATGATGCAACTTTTTAGTATTTATTGTATTTTCTTAGAAATAATTTGTGGTGGTGAATATGAACTAATTAATTCTATTTTGGATGTTCCATACTAGCGGATTATGTTTATGTTGCAAGTCTACACTTATTTTAGGGAGTTTGTATTTATTTTTGATAATTTTTATTTATATATATTTTGTTTGGAAGATTGGAATGTAATTTTATTGTTCAAAGCTATATGATGTTAATTAGGTATATAATTGTCGCATGATTTGTTTTTGGTTTTTAGTTTTTATAGTCGGTATTTGTCTCAATCTAAAAATTAGGTAGAATATAGTATAGCTTATAGATTGAAGATTTTTTTGCTTATATTACATTCATGAATTTAATAGTAAATTACCTTAGTATATTATTTGAAATGTTCATATTTATTAATATATAATTATGTATGATAGTTTATATGCATATGAAATTTTTCCCAATTACAAGTGCATTTGTATGTTGCATAGAACACAATATTTGATATTTGATTTAGTTCATCAAACATTTTATTTTCAATTATATTTGAATTAATATATTGTGCAGTACAACTAATTTTTTTTATTGGTATAGCTATTTCTTATCCTTATTTGTTAATTGCTAAGGATATAAGAGGCTTAGTATACAACATAGATTATCTATGCTTATATTTTACAAATAAGCCTTTTGTGGCTCAGCCAATTATTGTAATTATTTTCTCAATTCGGATGATAATATAAACTTCTTATTTTAGGCTTTAGATCAATGCTTAATTTATAGAAAATAACTTGTGTTGGTGAATGTGAGCTTATTATTAGTATTTTGAATATTATATTTATTTTGGACAATTTATATTAATTTTTAGGTAATTTTTTCTTTTATGTATTTTTAGTTATAATGTTGCAAAAATTGGAATGTAATTTTCCTAGTATGCATTTTATGCTTATGTTAGATATATTAATATAGTAATAAATTGTTTTATTATATACAATTAGATATGTATATATGTCAATATATGGTGAATAATAATTTGTATGCATATGATATTTTTTCAATTACGTATGCATTTGTAGTGCATTGAACACAATGTTTGATGTTTGATGTTATTAAAATAAGTGTTTCATGCAATACTGATATAGTTATTTATTGTGCATATTTGTCAAATTTTGAGTATATAAGAGATTTACTATGTTATATAGGATACCTCTGCTTATATTTTGCAAATAATATCTTATTATTATTTTTCTGAATTATACTAATGTGAACAAATTATTTTGCAACCACAAGAACGAAGAAAAAGACCTTGGCCTCACACAATTGCTACTTTGCAAATTTGAGTTCTATGATGAAAGAGTTAACAATAAGATGTCTATGCCATATGAATTTGTTTGGCATCTATCATTGGAGCCTATTCTATACACACATGCTTAAGCATCAAAACATATTCAATCATCATTCTAACTTGATTATCAATCACTAGTAGTCTTTCATCAGACAAAGTCTATAGTATGCATTCTAATAACTTCTGTTTTTCAATCATATAGGCTTGGTTTTCATCATAACTATTTTTTCTAATCATATAAGTTTTGTTTTAACCATAGCTTCTTTTTTTTAAGCATATATGCTTTATTTTGATCAATAACTATCCTTTTCTAATTATGTCAGCTTATTTTTTGTCATATTTTTTTTATTTCTAGTCACATATGCTTTTTTTATCATAATATTTGATATATAGTCGTATTGACTTTTTTAATCATAATTATGTGTTTTTAGTCATATAGACTTATTTCTAATGATACTTCAAAATCATAATGATTGGCTTAGTGAAATCAGGTAATCATAAACCAAAATCTGAGTTGACAACCAAGACGATATATGGCTAACCCCCGAATTGAATTATACCTGAGATAACCAAGGGTTGACTTTTGATGTGAAATTGACTGAGGGAGACTCTTTGAGTTGAGAGGCTATCTGAACCAAGCCTAAAGATTGGGCGATGAGGCAATATCTCCAAAATAAAAACCTAATGGAACAATAAGCTCAGTAATCTCAGCTCAGTAATAGACTCACACACCAAGCAGTAATTCGATAAGGAATTGGGCTGAGGCTATCAATAGGCTCAAATACCCTGGCTAATTCATTGTCGATCATCATATAATTATGGTATTCAAGAAAGTTAATCTTGAAGAATTTGAGATTGACATATGTCTATTATGAGAAATTTGGCATAGGAGTTACTTGAAATCTGGGGATACTGATATGATAGATCTTGGGGTATGATATAAAAAGTATGGCAAATAGAGAGGTAGGGATTAATACTCAATCTTTGGTTAAAAAGCTACTACTTTGAGTGTAAGAATAACTTCAATGTCAAAATGGCCACCGCCAAAGAGTTCTTGATGGTCCTCTTTATAGTTCTTTCTTTGAGTAGGTTGACGAAGGGGCACTGACCTCAAGGAGTTTTCTAGATTGGAATCGGTGTGAAATTGGACACCATCAATAATGCTACTTTTATTGAGATCCTGCTTCATCATCTCTCTCCATTGACATATTTAGAAACTCTCTGGTCATGCCTTTGATAGCAAGAGTATCGATGTCTAGAAATTAGCTTGGGGAGCTGGCCGCTCCTACACCGGCAAGATCAAATAATTCCTCTAGCAAGCCAGGTGAGCTGACGCTAAGTCAACTCAATTATACAGCTGCTCAAACAACAAGAAACCTGGGGAGCACCTTTGCAAATTGTCCCCAAAGTACTAACAGCTTCCTTCAACTTGATGATTAATAGGAATTTCTCACACTATCTATAGCAGTTTGACAAGTGACCTTATTACTTGAAGCCCAAGCGTCAGCTGTGTAGGATCTATAGGCATAACAATTGCAAAATCAAGAACAAACAATGCAAGACTCCCAGGCTCACCGAGCCCAAGTTCCACCATAAGCTCCTACTCAGTTTCCAAATCAAGGTATGCTCTAAATCAGCCAAACAAGTCCTACCCATAAGTCCTAAGCTAATTGCCCCTTAGCAGGCATCAACATCCAAGTTATCAAGATCCTTTAGCAAGAATTCCACTTTAATACCAAGATTCAAGGGGTTATGAAGAATACAACCCCACCTATGACCCAGCCGATGAAACTACATATTACACTCATGTAAGCCAAGCCTCACCCATGGCTATCTAGCACACTCAAGGAAAGACTGCACCTTACACTACTCGAGAAAAATCCAAAATACAAGTCCCTCCAAACCTGATGAGGAATGACACACCCTCATACTCGAGAATGCATATTTTCAGGTACAACCAAAGTTTTGCCTACCACCCTACGAGATATATGACAGCTCAATAGATTATGTCGACTATGTGAGTACATTTTGAAATACCATTATCCTCCAAGGTGCATGAGACACTATGTGCAAGTCTTTTTTAATAACATTGCAAGGCACAACTCTAGCCTGGTACTCTAGTCTCCCGAGTTACTCAATTACTTATTTTGATGACCTTGCTAATAAGTTCGT
Source organism: Trichopus zeylanicus subsp. travancoricus (assembly GCA_005019695.1). Taxonomy (NCBI): domain Eukaryota; kingdom Viridiplantae; phylum Streptophyta; class Magnoliopsida; order Dioscoreales; family Dioscoreaceae; genus Trichopus; species Trichopus zeylanicus. The sequence goes on from RXID01014563.1 coordinate 60,955, forward strand.
AGAGTAGTTTATTTTACTAGTATCTTGATGGAAGGACCCTTCTATACTTTTAACTCTAAAGCAAAAGGAAGAAGAGAGCTTGAGGGAGTATTTAACTCAGTTTAATAAAGCTCCATTGGAAGTTTCAGAGCTAGATAGCTCTATTATCCTTACTGCAGTGATTAATAGACTTAGATAACCTCAGTTGGCCTATGAGATTGCCCATAAACCTCCTAGGAGCTTAGCAAAATTTATTCAATTAGCTCGAGAACAAATTGATACCAAAGAAATAATGTATATGAAGAAAGAGTTAGATGGCAGCAACAAACCAAGGAAGGAAATCCAAGAATCCAAGCCTTTCGAGACAAAGAAATAAAAGACCGAACAATAGGAATGCTGATATGAATTCTGAGCATACACTCCCCTGAATAACTCAAGGTTGGAAGTGTTTGCTCAAATTGAGCACTGAGATTATTTGAGGAAGTCTCAACCAATTAGTACAAATAAGCGAAACTTGTATAAGTCGAGCTATTGTCATTTCCATAGAAATTATGGTCATGATAATGAGGAGTATTGGTACCTCAAAGATGAAATTAAGAGGCCCAACATTCAACCAGCTCCAAGTTGTAATATCAAATTTTCATTTAGTTATGAGATTTTTCACTAAACATAATACAAGTGAAGCATGGGAAGATCAAAACCATGTGAAGAAGTACAAAGTGGCTTATTAGCAGAGTGACCTCAACCATAAAGGAAAAAACTTAGGAGTTGTAGAGGTCAAGAAATCTACGTTCAGCTTAGCAAAAGTGTATGCCAAACCGTGCTCATGAATTGGGACTCGGGAAAGTTATTTCCAAACTAATTGGCCTCTTTAACGTCATTCGTGCAATGGAAGCTAGTATCCAAACTTGAATGCTCACAGGAAAAGACCACTCCTAATATTATAGCATGTCAATAATGTTGAAAAGTTTTATGTTTGAGATAAATTATCTCTTCTTTACTTCTAGAAAAAAATTTTGTTGACTTTATGATAAGTTACCTTCCACAAAGAAATTGCATTTTAAAGTGCCATTCAAAAAGAACCCTCCAAAATACCTTGGTCCGCCGAGGCAAAAGGCCTTGGTCTATCTAAGGGAAAAGACCTCAATCCTTCAAGGGGAAAAACTATAGTCTACCTAAGGGGAAAGACCTAGGAAAAAACCTTGATTCTTTGAGGCAAAAGACCATGGTCTACCCAAGGGGAAAAACCTTGGTCCTCTGAGGTAAAAATACCTTAGTCTTACCATGGCAAAAGGCCTCAGTTCTCTAAGGTAAAAGACCTTATTTTATTCAATGTGAAAGACCTTAGTCCTCCGAGATAAAAGATCTTTGTCTACCCAAGGTAAAAAATCTCGGTCCACTAAGGCAAAGGACCTTGGCCTACCCAAGGTAAAATACCACAGTACTCTGAGGCAAAAGAGCTTAGTCTACCTAAGGCGAAAGACTCAGTCCTCCGAGGTAAAAAACTTTAGTCTACCCAAGGTGAAAGACCTCAGTTCTCTGAGGTAAAAGACTTTGGTCTATTCAAGGCAAAAAAGACCTTGGTCTACTAAAAACAAGAAAATATTAGTCTATTTAATGTACAGATACCTTGCTATGTGATAGATGAAAGACCTTAGTCTACCTAACGCAAAAGTCCCCTTCGAAAAGAATCCTAGTCACAATAAGGAAGGGTCTAATTCATACGGTTATAGCCAAGTAAAAAAAATAAAATAAATCTCAGTTCCAAAAAACAAGAGTTTACAGTCACATATAAAATAAAAGGCCCTTGGCTGAGTTAACCCTTGGAAGAATCAACGCCGGAAAGACTGAGCTTATCTAGTTATTGTGACCTTTCCGAATAGGACCATTCAAGAATGACCTTTGAAATGAAGTTAGGCAAATAACTTCACAAGATGAAGCTTCAAAGAGAGAATAATAATTTTATTAAACTTCGAGTCAAAACTAGTATAAAATTTCTTTCAAAAAGGAAAACAATGTATGATTAGTTTGTAGAATGTAGAGGGTTGGAAGACTCAACCGACTCAATTGACCCCAAGATGCTCTCCTCTCGACCTCTCTCACCTTTGCCACTTCAATCTCCTTTTGAGTGAGATCCTTATGCTCCTGTTTGAGGCACTAAACCCTCAAGTTGTCATAAAGTTCAAATTGAAGGAATGCTACAAGAGCTTCAATTTTGGCATCGACAAAGGAAGCCCAAAGTTGAACCTCCTCGTCTTGTAGATTAGACAAAGCTAGTTTGTGCTCAAGAAATGGCACTTTTCTCACGATCAACCTTCATCAACATCAAGCAATGGATGTGCAGTTACACACCGACCTCAATAGTCTCTGGTTAGAGAGGAAGCAATATGTCATGCTCCTTCTTTGTCCTATCTCCCCTGACATACTAGCTCTCCTCCTCCTCTCTCTTTCTCTCTTCCCGGACTAGAGGTACCAATTGAAAACAAGCCAAAGCCTTCAATGCTCTAAAGGCATCCATGGAGGATGAAGTTAAGCTAGCACGGGGCGAAGAAGATTTTCTCGTGGGTTGTGACATCAACTTTGAGCCTTTGGAAAGGGTAGAGCTCTTGTCTATAAAGTGTGTCACCTCTTCTCTCAAAGTGGGGGATCTCCTTCTAGAGTAGGAGAAACTAGAAAGAGGCACCATTTGAAAGTGAGACCAAAAGAATTTTTTTGAATGAAGGAAAAATATTAGGGACTCTTATATAAGACTTCCTTGACTGTTTGATCATCCCACGTGGCATAACCTAAACCATCGATGTCCAAAGGACAGGAATTTCAAACGCCTCCCCTCAAATCCAAGGGACATGCATCCATCATCTAATTAATAAATAATTTTAGAAAGAGAAATTAGGAGGCATACAGAAGGTCGTCTTGAAAAGCAAATAGACTTTTGCTTCAAAGGAAGGAGATCCTAATGATTGTGCAGTATTTGACGAAATAGCATAACACTTCCCCAAGCCATTTGGCGGCCAGCACCTTGCATCATGAAATATTAGAATAAGTAAAGATGTGATTCCCCCAAGTAATGTAGTCGTCAACGCCTAGCAATATAGGGCTAAGATTTCCAAGGGCATAATCTCTAGGATCATATCGTCTTTCCAATTATTAAGGAAACAGAAGAGACTCAAGCCCCCAGAGCCAATAAGGCGGGGTCTAGAGTTTAGAGTACTAATAATACTTCAAAATCATGAGGACTGGCTCGATAAAATCAAGTAAGTATAAACCTTGATGGCCAAGGTGGCAGATGGTTGACCTCCAAATTGAATTGTAATTAAGATAACCAAGGGTTGATCTTCGAAGTGAAATAGACTAGGGGAGACTCTTTGACTTGAGAAGCTGTTTAGACTGAGCCCAAAGGTTGGGTGGTGAGCCGATATCTCCAAAGTAAAACCTAATAGAGTAGCAAGCTCAGTAATCTTGGCTCAATAACAAACTCACATATCGGCCTGTAATTCGATAACGAATTGAGCCAAGGCTATAAGTAGGCTCAAGTGTTTTGGTTGATTCACAATCAATTATCATATAATTATAGTATGTAATTCACGGTTATTTGAGGAAGTTAATCTCGAAAAATCTAGGATTGACAACTATCCATTATGAGAAATCCAGTATGAAAGTTACCTGAAATCGAAAAATACTAATATAATAGATCTTAGGGCATGATATAAAAAGTATGGAAAACAAAGAGGTAAAGGGTTAATGCTCAATTTTTAGTAAAAAGTAATTACTTTGAGTGTAAGACTAACTTGAGTATTAGAGCAGACACCACAGAAGAGTTTTCGGTTGTTCTTTTCAGAGTTCTTTCTTTATATAAGTTGATGAGAGGAGGTTTAACAAATCTAATTTCAAGAAATTCCTCAAATCAAAATTAGTGCAAAATCAAACACCCTTAACAATTTTTATTTATATTTTTTGGTTATACAGGTCCATTAATTGTAGGATGCTGATTTTTAAATTTATGAATCTCATGTTGTTGGATAAACCATTAAAATAGATCCTGCTGATCTTCTTCTATTAGGTTATAAATTCCCAGCTAATTCACAGATTTTATCCATCTTTTCTAAAAAATAGAAAAAAAATAATTGAAACAAGGGATCTACTATGCGCTCTAAACATAGGGGCAGATCTATAATTTAACCGAACTCAAGGGAGTTAGGTTTGCATTTAGTTCAGTTAGAAATTAAAATAGTCACATTCAAGTTCAGCTTGAGTTTGAATAGCCTAACATCTTTTGTTCGAGTTCCGTTGGATTGAAATTGGAGCTAAACCAACTTGAACAGTTGGCCAACTTCGAACTATTCTTAAAGCCGTATATACACCAATGACCAAGTTATTTCTAAAAAATAAAGATAATTATATTAACTGTGTAATGGAGGTGATTGAAATATTTTTAACGGTGGTCACTCTGATCATTTTAAATATTCTTGTCAGTTATTGTTTTCAAGAGGTAGACAGTTGTTGTTGTTGTATCATCAGTATTTTAAATAAAGAAATCATTGAATTTAATAATAAATAAAGAATACTGCTGCAGCTATATATTATTGACTGACGGTGAGCAACTCCAAATTGACTGCAAATATACATGTGCCTCATCTCTTGTGCCGTACTGTCAGAGATGGAAGTCGCCAGCTGCGCCATCATCTTCTTTCTCCTCCTCCTCCTGGCAAAGCATATCAGGACTACGAGTTTTGCTAGTTCCAAGCTGCCTCCGGGACCATGGCAACTTCCGATCATCGGAAGCATGCACCACTTGCTCGGCTCGCTGCCGCACCGCCGTCTGAGAGACCTAGCCAAGAAACACGGGCCTCTAATGCACCTCAAGCTCGGAGAGGTCTCTGTAGTTGTCGTCTCATCAGCCGCTGCGGCTAAAGAGATAATGAAGACGCACGACATTGACTTCGCAACTAGGCCCAAGTTGGCTGTCACCGATCTCTTGCTCTATGGAGATAGCCACATCATCTTCGGCGCTTACGGTGAGATCTGGAGGCAGCTGAAGAAGATTTGCATCGTGGAATTATTGAGCCAGAAACGCGTTCAATCTTTCCAATATGTCAGGGAGCAAGAGATCTCCGGACTTTTCCGTTCGGTTTTGTCAGAGAACGGGTCGCCTTTCAATCTTAGCAAGATGTTGTATTCGATGAGCAATGATATAATATCAAGATGTGTGATCGGAAGTCAGGGTAAGGATCAGGAGAATTTTTACGAGGCAGTGGACGAGGCAAGCAAAGCAACCGCCGGGCTTAATTTGGCTGACATGTTTCCTTCTTGGCCGACGCTGAGGGGGATCACCGGATTGAGTCACAAGCTGGGGAGATGCCACAAGAAGCTTGATAAGAGTCTGAACTGCATCATTGATTAACATAGAGTGAGGAGAGAAGCCAAAAAAACGGATGATGAGGATCTAGTCGATCTTCTTCTAAGACTACAGCAGGAAAACGACCTTCAGTTCCTTTTGACAAACGACTGCATCAAAGCTGTCATTTTTGTAAGTTGCCTAACAAGCACACTTTTTTAGTAGCACAGAGCATCTTTCATCTTTTTTAAACTTAGAATTGATTTTTCTTTCCTCTCACGTTCACAGTAACACGTGAAGTAATGTTCTCACAGGATATGATTGCTGCCGGAAGCGAGACATCGGCCAATGTGCTGGAATGGACTATCACGGAGTTAATGAAAAATCCTATGGCCATGAGAAAGGCTCAATCCGAGGTAAGAGAGGTTTTGACTATTGGAGATAAGCCAAACATGTCGGAGGAGTCAATGAGTCGGTTACGCTATTTGAGACTAGTTCTAAAAGAGAATCTAAGGGTGCATCCCCCAGCACCGATGCTAATCCCTCGAATGTGTAGAAAAACAAGTTGCGTTCTCGGTTTAGAGATTCCAGAGAAGACAAAAGTGTTGGTGAATGCATGGGCAATAGGAAGGGATCCACATATCTGGGACGACCCCGAGGAATTCAAGCCGGAGAGGTTCGAGGACAGTCCGATTGATCTCAAGGGGTTAGACTTCGAACTCATCCCTTTCGGTGCTGGTAGGAGGATATGCCCGGGCATGTCTTTCGGTCTAGTTACTGTGGAGCAAGCTCTTGCGAGTCTTCTCTATTATTTTGATTGGAAACTCCCAGACGGTGTGGAGCCATATGAGTTGGACATAACTGAGTCCTTTGGGACAACGACTAGAAGGAAGTCGCCATTAATGTTGTGTGCCACTCCTTATGCTGGCCTTCCTTCAGAAGTGTGATGTTCTCATGTTACCAAGGATGTCATGAGTACCAATATAGAGAAAATAAAGGGTTAGCTGTGCTGCTTAATTAATATAGCCCTAGCATCACAGGGGCAATCAGTAATTTTCAGTTGCAAGAAACATTTTAGCCTCACAGTAAACCGAGCATTCATTGAATATTCTGTTGAAATATATCCTTAGTCTATAACCTGCCAGAATTTGGTGGATTGGAATCCAAGTTCAAAAACTCTATCTATATAGTTTAACCTTATCTAGTTATTTTCCATCTTAATATACTTATCTCTAAACTAGGTTTCTCTTTAAATTGTGTTATCCATGCTTATGCTATATTTATGATCACATTATCTTTACATGCGAAAAAATAGGGTGCATAGTTGGGGTTAAGTGCTGAGAATTTATTCAATAATATTCTTTTCTACTCCATTCTAGTAGGAGATTGACTACAAGAGATTGAGGATCGACAACAAGAGATTGATGACCAATAAAGAATAAGGCCTTGTGATATCAAGGAGATTATGGCAGTGGCAAACGGCTTAATTCCAATGTGCTACCAATTTGAGCAATGGAGAATGTGGATGTGATTGTTGTTCATATTACAAGACTTATGAGATCTTGTAGAGAGCGATTACACAAAGAGAACCTCTAAAGTGTTTGACACACTTTCGAGAAAGCACAAAGGCTGGTTGCAAGAGGCAAAAAGTAAGATAGTAACGTGCTTTTCTTCTATGCATAAATTAACAAAAGGCTTGGCGCACAAAGTCACCATTGGCTTGCTCTTATAAACTCCTTGAGATTTTGATACACTAAAATGCTTTGTATTACAATCTATGAGAAAAGAGAACTATGAAGAAGATTGTCAAGATTTTTTCGATAATAATTGCTCCGACATCCAAAAGATTGTTATGATTCCTTCATCTCGATTGGAATTTTAGCCAAAATTTTCTCTGTGAACCTCTTCATGTCCTGATTTTATCACAACTGCATCGGAGACTTAGTCTTTCTTAAAACAATTCCTAAAAAACTTTTAGTTTGGCCAACTTATTCCCCAGGCTTCTTGAACTAAACAATGTGTAGTCTTACTTGATGGAACTATTTTTTAAGAATGGCAACCAACCAAGGTAGTTCAGCTTTGGATTAAAGTTGGTTTCAGCTCAATAACTCACCTCAAAAGTTTTCACTCGAGGTGTGTGTGGTTCAATGATTTGTCAATTTGTTGTATATGATCTAGAATAAAAAACCTGAAAATCCTAGAAAAACTATGGGCTTGTTCAGTTATAGAAAATATTTTTTATTTTTTATTTCTAATTTTCATCTCTATCTGTATTTCATTTCTATAGAAAACTCTGAAAAGAAAAGAGCATGTACTTATTTTAGTAAAATATGAGGCCAACTTTTAATAAAATTTATGAATCCTATGTGCAAGTTCTTCTTCAAAATCCTTCTCTCTATCGTAGTCGGTAAAGGTAGATAATAGCTAGGATGTACGAATTTAAGTGACTACAAGTGAACACCTGGGAAAGAGAAAGATAGTTATGGATCTCACACAATGACAAAAAAAAAATGCTCGAGGTTGAGGGAAAAAAAAGTGAGAAAGATGGAGAAACGCATATTTTCCCATGGAGATAAGTTATAAAGAAAACTTAACAAAATAACATTATAGTGTTTTCAAAATCTAATATAATTTTAGAAAATAGAAAAGTGGTTCTCAATTTTTTAAATTTGAAAAAAATTACTTTTGAACAATGTCTCTAATTTGCTGTCGTTGTAAAGATATTTTTTTAGAAAACTAGGGTAGTTTTTTGTAACTAAACAAGCCTTATGATCTTGACTTGGATATTTGAAGCCTTAGTAACATAATGTATGTGAAAAATAGCTCAGTAGAATCGACAAAGTAGGTTTGTAGTATCGTTCAGTAAGTAGGCTTTCATGTAAAGTTTCTCCCAAACTAAATGCTGACTTGGCATATTATTGTCCATTGTACTTTTGATGATGACTAAATTACATTTAATTATTTATTGAGTTGTGAGTACTTGTAGCTTATAAGCTTGTAAAGAAACCAATAATCTATTCGCAAACTTTAAAGTGATGATGGGGCATATGATAGAAGCATGATGGTCAATCAACAAATGTGATTTGAGGTCAAGATGATAACTTGAAAATGGCTTAAAAAAACTCAAAGCATGAAGATGGCTCAAAGATTATTAGGTTTAGATTTTCATCTTTATTTAGTCAAGTCAAGGATTTGAAATAAAATTTTTATTGATATGGCCTTTGATACCTTATTTTATATGGGTAAGCATTCACCATTTTATTTATGATGAAGTCTTATTTAGCCTAAACTTGAAAAAATTTAAAATACTGCATTTTCATTAAGTTTAGTTGTTCGAACATAACAGACAAAAATCGAAGTTCTATTTTTGTCAATTCTAATCACTTGCCATATTAGACAAGTTTTTAAACTTATGTTCTATTGAATTTAGCTGATCGAATCTTGAGTTCAGTTGTCAAAATTCACCAGTTTAGTCATCCGAACACAGGCTGATAGGGCCTTAACGACTAGTTTTTTTTATCATTGAAGTTAGTTTGGTAGAAGTTTCCGTCAATCGAACCAATCAATTTTAGCCTAGGTCTCACCCCAACGGCTAGTTATGGTTACAAAAGGTATTTAAAGGTTAGGGGCTTCTCTCTCAAATGGGACATGCTATTTAATGAGGTTGATGAGGAATGTGGGGATCCTTATATAGGAGCTAAAAAGGTGGCTGGCCACAAGCTTAAGATCGGCCCGTCGACCGGCGACGTACATGAAAGCACATGTCTATGGGTAGGAGACCAAAAAGGGAGCTCATTTCTACTCTTGCCATGATGAAAGTGCAACTCACATTATCATCGTAGCAACTCAGGTATATGGTTGCCTGGATTCGACTGACCCAACCCTTGAACTTCACTTCATGGAATAGTGATCTCGAGAATGCCATCCAATGGGAATCAATGCTTTAGATTGAAGAGACCCAACCTTTGTAAGCCTTCTTCAGAGTATATTAGCTTTCATAATTTTTAATTTTTTTTTTATTATTGAAGAGAGGAAGTCTCCAAAACCTTCTAAGCTCCCAAAAGTTCTAAAATATGATTTTAATTTTCAAATCCTCTCAAGCTTTTACTCCAATTTTGAGAGGCTCTTGTAGTAAGAAAAACTTATTGTTTCTTCTTAATTTTTACTTGTAACCAATCCTAGTTGTTTAGATTGTGATAGAGCCTTGGCTCTGGTTTGTAAAGCATCACTTGCTTGAATTGAGCAAGAAGTTGTAAAGGCATGACTACACTAACTAAAAAATAACTCTAGTAGGGAGTTAAAGTTCTCATGGTTGAGGTAAGGACCATGAAGTAGGTACAGTTGGTCAGAAAATCACATACATCTTAGTGTTCTCTCTCCTTACTTTCTCTTATCATTGCATTTGTGGTAATTTGCTTGATTGAGTTCATAATACTTCTATTGTATTATTTTTTGGATTGTAATTGCTTATTGTTAATTACCCTAACAATTACCAGAAATCTCCTAAACTAAGAAACCTAGTTAATAAAATAGATACACAAAAAATAAAAGAATAAAGCATTTAATTGATTTTAGGAAAGATGGTACATGACTTAGAAAAGGACATACCCTCACTTTACAATGAATTTCAATATAGAATTATAGAAATAATGAAAGAAATAAAGAAAGAGAAAGAGTAGAGAAGAAGCTTTGATGTGTGCTGCTACCCTACTCTCTTAGCAGTAGACCATGTGGCGTTTGACCCAAATAAACTTGATTTTAGGCAGTATTGATGACATCGTTTGATGGGATGTGGAAGAAAATAGAAAAAGTTTGAAGTGTTTCTAATAGCTTTAAGCATTGGTAATAACTTCATTTGATTTAGGGGCATTGCCAATAGCTTGTCGGGATGGGTATAGGTTTGAAAATTGCATCATCAACTACCTTTTAGATTGACTAGCTTGAGGGGTGCATAGTCAATGGCTTTTGAGGTTGATTAGCTTGAAAGGATGTATCGTCAATGACTTTTGGGATTGACTAGGTTGATAAGTACATCATTAACTACTTCGGGGGTTGATTAACTTGAGGAGTGCATCGTCAACTATTTTTGGGATTGAGTAGTTTGAAGGGTGCATCATCAATAACTTCTGAGGTTGATTAGCTTGAAGGGTGTGTTGTCAATGACTTTTAGGATTGACTAGTTTTGAAGTATGGCCAACGACTTTTAGGGTATTATTGGCTGACTTCATTTGAACAAGGCATTATGACTGACTAACTAAGTTTGAGACTACTTAGTTGAATTGAGGCATTACTAATGCTTTTGGATTGGCTTAGCTTTGAAGATGCGTCATCAATAGCTTTTGGAGTTGACTAGCTTTGAAGTATGACTAACGGCTTTAAGTGTGTTGGCAATTAACTTTTTTGGTTTGATAACATCACAAATAACTTATGGAGTTAGATATAACTTTGAAATATTACTAAAGGCCATTGTATCACACACAGTGAGACTCAGTTTGACCTTATTTAGTTCTATTTAAACTAATTTTGGTTCAGATCAAAATGGTAATATCACTCTTTGTTCATAACCTCAAAGTATTATCGAAGGTTCAGTACACCCAACAATACTCAATTTGATCCTATTTAGTTCTATCAAAACTAATATAGTTTGTGTTTGAGTATAATTTCATTTTGCTTAAATCGAGCTCAACCTTATGTTGGACCTAATCGAGTTCAAGCCTGTTGGACTTCAGTTCAATTTCAAGTTAATTTAGTTTAACTTGATTTCAGTTCAGACTCAACCGGCTTGGTTCTGATTTGACTCTGAGTTTTCTCTTTTAATTTGGACTGATTTAATCCAATTAGGGTTTGATTTGAGCTTAGTTCATCTTAATTTAACTTGATTTTGAATTAACCTAACTTGAGATTGATTAGGGTTGGGTCTAAACTAATTTTATTTGGATTAACTCAGCATAGATTTGAGTCTAGCTCAATTTGGACTTAGTCTATTTGTTTGATCAATTTAAGTCTCTTTGAGTCAACTTGGCCTTTGTCTATTTATTTTAATTGAGTTTAATTTCAATATGATTGAATTACTTCATATTAATCAATTTAATTTGAGGATCCTTGAGTGCTTGTGATCATTTTAGGTAGACCTGCTACTTGGCTTTAAGTGTGCGAACATGAGAGAGGCTTAGCTCACGAGCTCAAAAGCTGGTTTAGAGGTACAAGCCTAAGGGTTGACTAGATGTGAGTTCAAAGATTGACTTGGATGCAAACTCGAAGGTTGGCTTAGATGAAAGCTCAAAGGCCGGCTAAGGTGGGAGCTTGAAAGCTGGATAAGTGCGAGCTCGAAGGCTAGCTGAGTGCAAGTTTGAAGGCTTGTTGAGTGTGAGCTTGAAGGTTGACCAAGTGCAAGATTGAAGGTTGGCTTGGATGTGAGCCTGAAAGCTAGCTGAGTATGAGCCTAGAGACTAACTTGAATGTGAGCTAGAAGTCTGGTTAAGGCATGAGTCCGAAGGTTGGCTAAGGCACGAGCCCGAAGGCTGACTGAGTGAAAGCCCAAAAACTAGCTGAGTGGAAGCCCAAAGGCTGGCTGAATGTGAGCCCAAATATTGATTGAGTGTAAGCTTGAAGGTTGGTTGGGTGTGAACTTGAAGGTTGGCTTAAATGCCAGCTCAAAGGCTAGCTAGGTGTGAGCCCGAAGGCTGGCTTGCATGTGAGTTGGAAGAGTTGCTAAGTGTCAGCCCGAAGGCTGATTTAGATGCAAAACCAAAGGTTGGTCAGATGTGAAGCTAAAGATTGGCTGAGTGCAAATCCGAAGGTTGTCTAAGTGCGAGCCTGAAGGCTGACTTGGATGCGATTCCAAAAGTTAGCTGAGTGTGAGCCCAAAGATTGACTTGGATGTAAGCCCGAAGGCTAACTGAGTACAAGCCCAAAGATTGGATAGTTGTGAGCTTGAAGACTAGTTGGGTATGAGCCTGAAGATTGGCTAAGTGTAAGCTCAAAGGCTAACTAAGTATAAGCTCGAAGGCTATCTAAGTGCAAGGCCATAGGCTGGCTTGGATGGGAGCTTGATGGCTAGTTGAATGTAATCCCGAAGGCTAGCTGAATACTAACTCAAAGGCTGGTTGAATGTGAGCTTGAAAGCTGACTAAATACGAGCCCGAAGGTTGGCTAAGTGTAAGCTCCAAGGCTGGCTGAGGTGCAAGCTCAAAGGCTAGCTTAGATGTGAGCCTAAAGGTTGGCTACGCGCATGCCTGAAGCCTAGGTACGTATGAGCTTAAAGTTTGGCTGAATGCAAGTCCAAAGCCTGGCTAAATATGAGTTCAAAGGCTAATTGAGTGTGAGCTTGAAGGATGGCTGAATGCGAGTCCAAATGCTAGTTAAGTGTGAACCCAAAATTTAGTCGGGTGCGAGCCCAAAGGTTGGCTATCTGTGAGCCCAAAGGCTTGGTAATTGTGAGCTCAAAGGTTGGCTAAGTGCGAGCCTGAAGGATGGTTGAGTGTGAGTCTAAAGGTTGGCTGAGTGTGAACCTGAAGGCTAGTTTGAGTGTAAGCTTGAAAGCTAGCTTACATGTGAGCCTGAAGATTGGCTAGGTGTAACGGGATTTTGCTATCTCCGAGGGGCCGTGGGTGGCTGCAGTAGTGTTCAAGGTTCACTGTCTTTGAAGGAACCATGGGTGACTATGGTATTAAGAATCTGTCATCTTTGAGAGGGCTGTAAGTGGTCATAGGATTGGTGGAGCTCTATCATCACACCAAAGATTGCAAGTGGCCGCAATATTGAAAACTCTTTTTCATTATTTTTGCCAAATTTTATTTCCTTTTTCCTTGTTTACACAACAACTTTATTTATTTAATTTTTATTATTCTTTTTTCATTTCTTCCTCTTCCTCAAACTTGAAACCCTTCTCCCCTAGTTTGGCCAAATTTTCATCTTTTTTTTAACACAACAACCTTTTTCATATTTTTTTTCCATTTTTCTTCATTCTCCCTTATTTTTGGCCGGATTTTTATTTTTATTTTCAGTAATATTTTTATTTTTTTATTTCTATTTCCTCTCCTCTTCTTCCTCATGCATGCCCTATTCTCCTTTGCCCCTAAATTCACTAGGCTAAGGAGGCCCAATCTCCTCTCTGGTTAGATCTGGTCGGAAACAACTAGATCTGGCCCCACCTCTCGATGGCAAGGCTACTCTCTCCATCTCATGATCAGATCTGGCTAGATCTAGCTAGATCTTGGTCAGATATGGTGGCAAGCATGTAGCAGGAGCCTTGATCAGTGAGGGAAAAGGGCGAAGCTGACATCAAAGGGAGGAGGAGCTCAAACTTGGAACAACGGGAGGATACTCATCTTCTTCTTTAGATTTGAGGCTACCAAAGCATCCAAGCCCTAGCCAGACCTCATGAGGCTTGCCTTGAAAAGAGAGGGGAGGAGGGGGGGGGGGGGGGGGGGGGGGGGTTGTTGTTCTTGGCATCATGTTCAAACCTGAGAATGAGCCATCATCGACATCAATGCCATTGAAGGAGGCGGAGATGGAGATGGGATCGTATAGGAAGACAAGCTTATAGTTGGGGTTGTGGGTGATGTGATTGATGTTGATATGAGATGCGAGCTGGTTGGAGGCTATGAGGTTGAGGGTACGCTCGGGCGATAGAGGCAGCTCATGGGCTTGGAGGTGGTGGCAGCTCGTGAGCTTGAATGATATATCATGGGCGGTCGGGGTGTGATGGCTCAGAGTTAATATTGGACCAATGATAGGAGCAAGGGAGGCAAGAATGGCTTTCAAGTGAACCCACAGGCTGGCCCTAAATCATCAAGTTGACTTCTAAAGAAGCTTGCATTTGGTCCTTAGTCATGATGACTTTCGGATGAGCCCACATGGTGACCCTTGGTCAAGATGGCTTTAGGGTGAGCTCACGATTAGCCCTAGGGGGGAGGTGACTTTTGGTCAAGCTTGTAAGCTGATTCTAAGTTGATAAATAATGGCACAAAAACCAAGGTAAGAAAATTTTCATCTTCCCTTTTTTTTCTTTTGTTTTATTTTTTTATTTTTTCTTCTTTTCTTTTTGTTCTGCTACTAACCTATGTGGGTTTTCCACAATAATCCTTCCTTTTTTTACTTTTACTTTTCTCTTTCCAATTTCTGCCCTTCCTTCTCTCATTCATCTTCTCCTTTTCTTCTCTTTCAAGACCTCCATAGTAAGCTTCAAGCTTCAAGCTCCTCAAGCTGGTGGAGCTCAGTAAAGGGGCATGGTAAGGTTGTCACTCGATGTAGGGTGAGCTAGACAATGATAAAGTAGATACAATGGAGGTGGAGCTCACAAAGGGCGGTGATCTACCAGTTCGCAAGAGGAGATGGGGCTATGGGTGGCCATGGTGGTGATGGAGCTTGCAGTAGGAATGGAGTGAGGGAGCAGTGTCCAAGTAGAGTTCTGGTAGTGGGTATCTTGATGGGAGACAAAGGCAGAATAGTAATAAAATGGAAAAGAGATAAAGAAAAGATAGGTGGCTTACTTTTCTTTACTCTCAAGCCTCCTCATTGATGATGTCTTCTTAGTCTCCCTTTTCTCCCTCTCTTCTAATCTCTATTGATGCCTCTTTATTTGATTTTTGTGGGTTTTTATAGGGTTAAGAGAGTTTTCAAATTGAATCATTGATTGATTTAATTTTGAGATCTGCTTGGGTTATTTTTTTGCAATTAGATATTAGATTTGAATTTTCGTATCGTTGATTGAGATCATAGTCTAACAATTTTGTTTATTGCTAATTAGATTAGACAAGGATTTATTTTCATCTCTATAGATCGTAACTCAAACCGGATGACTAGTCGACCATCAGAGATTACACCAATCTTCCTCATCAGAACCGATCGACCAATGAAGGAACTTGTCAACCAGCATAGAACTTCTCTCTGGTCATTAGAAGTGGATGACTGGTCCACCAAGAGATCTACTAGTGTGGTCCAATTTAATATTTACACCTAAATATTTAGCTCATGTTTACTTTAAATTGAATTCAGCCTATCATAAATTAGACTCAAAATATAACTATAACTCTTATCAAATTCAGAGTCAGAGTTGGATTACAAAATCTATTCAAACAGGGCCTTAACAACTAGTCTTTTTATTGTTAAAACCAGTTCGATCGACCGAACCTATTAATTTCAGCCTAGGTTTCACCCCAACTTCTAGTTATGGTTACAAAACATATTTAAAGGTTTGGGGCATATCTTGTTCTGAATTTTTTACATCTTTGATTATTATTTAAGAGAAGGTACAAGTCTCAAAAACCTTCTAGTTTCACAAAAGTTCTAAAACATTAATTTTATTTTCAAATCCTCTTGTAATTTTGTTCAACTTTGAGACTCCTATACTAAGAAAAACTTGTTATTTCTTCTTATTTTTTGCTTGTAATCACTCCTAGTGTCACACTGGCGAAACGGGTGTGACACCTAGTTGATTAGAGTATGAGAGAAGCTTGGCTCTAGATTGTAGAGCATCATTTGCTCAAATTAAGCATGAAGTTGTAAGGGAATGACTTCACCGACGAAACAATAACTCAAGGAGAGAGTTAAAGTTCTCAAGGTCGAGGGAAGGGCCATGGAGTAGGTATAATTGGTCACCAAACCATATTTTTTTTGTGTTTTCTCCCCTTACTTTCTCTCATTATTATGTTTGTATTAACTTGCTTGATTGAGTTTGTAATACTTCTATTATGTTGCTTTGTGGATTGATTTAGGTGTTTTAAATTGGCCCAAGACTTTATATTTATTATAAAGCTTAATTCATCCTTTGTTACATTATCATTTAGGTCAATGCCTACTAGTCTTTATTGGTGTTCCTAAACTAATGAATATCCCTCCTAAGGTGATGGTTAGATTACTGAAACAACTCTTTAGGAGAAGAACATCAAGCAACTTATCAAGGTTTTTGGCTTTTTGGATGGCACTAAGCTAGAGTTAGATGTAGATCGTAGAAAACTTAAGGATTAGTTTGGTTTTGTTTTTACCTTTCTTGGGAGATATTTGAGAATGAGCTCAAATACCCCATAGATAGCTTTACCCAAGAAGTGTTAAATGGTTGGGACCTAGCTCTGAACCAAATAGTCCCCAATGTTATGAGGTTCATTATAGCCTTCCAAACTTTACATAAATCCACAAGTTTCTCCCCAACCATAGAGATATTTAGAAATACCTTTAAGGATTGCCTAGGTTTCAATAATGGGGGTTAGTGGTACTTCTGCCTCAAAAAAAACATAGGTTATTTGATTCCAATAGTGATTGGGGTAATCCTTTTGAGCATTGAGCTAATTCACAGATCCCTCCTGAGATGCACTATGTCCTATAGCTTGGGCCAATGATGTGGAAATTGTTAGGTTTGCACCCACATGGTCCAACAAGGTTCATATGTTGTAGCATTGTCTACCCGTAGCTTGAGCATATGGTATGATACCCAACTTCCTCTATTTGATTTTTCCCAAATCTTAACTCGGTCTGACCTATAGTTTTGTATACGGAGGACTTAGTCAATCTTGTTTATGAACAAGATTTTAAAGGAGAAGGTTGGTGCTTCCCAAGTCATTCTACTGCAACCTTTGAAGAAGAAGAAGAAGGTGGTTGAAGGAGAAATTGAGTCTGCACTTGTGGCGGATACCCTGAGTCACAAGAAGAAGAAGACTCCGAATAGTGAGAGTAGCAGTAAGGCCAAGGAACATAGAGCAAAAGGAGGCAATGAGCAGTTTCTTGGCCTTTTCCCACTATTGCCCAAGCTCCTAAGCTAGGATACCATCAAGAACCTACTACCACAGACTTGTCAATCAGAGCCTCCACTCAATGACCACTATGTTGTCTCAAAGTGTGGAAGCTGTGATTAACTTCACACCTACATGATCTCCTCCTCCATACTAAAGTACAATAGGTTACACTACTATTGGACATCGAGCTAGAAAAGAGCCCTCTGACTTGAATGCAAAGGAGTGTTTAGTTCTAATGTCGATCTACATGTGAACTCCTAGATTCCTCGACTCCTCAATGATGACTTCTTCTCATAAGGAGTCTAAGACTATGCATATGTAAGTTCTTCTTGTTCTCTCTTTTAATCTATTTTTACTATTCAATGCACTAACTTTTGATTCAGTTTCAAAAGAAGGAATTTTTCCATCTAGTAGGTAAAAGGTATTTTGAGTCCAAGAAGCTCACTATGATCTAGAAATATAAGCTACATCCACCAAGATGGCATTGTCCCTCCTATGGTTACAACTAGAAATCTCCAAAAGAGTATTGAGGAGGTAAAGAAGAAGGTTAAGGAGGAGACGATGACTATCTAGAGCAAGTGTGATATCACTCAAAAGTAACTGGGCTAGCTCCAACTCTAGCGAGTTGCCAACTCAGTGACGGATCGAAAGGAAGATATAATAATTTTCCTCCAAAATGGGGATCTAGCACAACTTCTTGCACAGACGAGGACTAAGGCAATAATAGCTGAGTTCCAACTCAACAAAGAAAACCTAATGTCTTGAGGGTAGCTCTCAGCCAATTCCTTCAAATAAGGATATTTGTGTTGTCGAGTCACAGTGATCCACACCCATCAAGATCCAGACATTGATCTTGTCAACCTCAACCTAGAGCTATATGACAAGTAGACAGTCCCCCATCTCAAAAGGAGTTTGAAGTGATCAAGCAATAACCTAATCCTATAGGAGGGTGTCAAGCTTAGGGATGACTCTGATTCTAGCTTCTTGTTTAGCAAGGATGGGGCAATCGAGGCCAATAAAAGGAGTCTAGCCAACCGGATTATGTGAGTTGAAATGTTTCTTTTGTACTTTCTTGTTATGAGCTTTTGTCTTACATTTTTAGTATTAATGAAATGTCTTTTTGTTCCCAAGTTTTGGCTTGGATGCAATTGTGTGACTTGTTATTAACTAATGTAATAACAACCCAACCCAAAATCATTGAGTTTTAATTTGGCATAAATTTCACTACAATGAATCAATCACTTAATTTTATCCAATGAATCTCTTCTTGATTTAAAAAACAAAAAGTCAATGTAGCTAAGTATTCATAAATCTTCCAATAACTTGCCCAAGTTTTTCCTCAAAATAAAAATTTGTTTGATCATCCCTCAACTGAGGTCAATATATCACTTAATATTTAATCCACCAAAGCGTTACCCTGGATTCTTAGAAAATCACACAAGGTGTAATTAACTCTATGTGGGCCTTTTTGCCTAGCCCTTGACACTGTGCCCAACTTCTTTAATCTAAATCAAGTATGTAACTTGGAACTTGGTGGTTAGCTAATTCTGTGACTCATGCCAACTTCTCACTTTGTCAAGCCTTAGCTCAGCTTTGAGTATTATTTCCCTCAGTCAAGTTCGTAACCTCAAACTGGGTATTTGGCCAAGTCCATAACTCGCAACCTACTACTAGGTTAAGAACTTGGCATCGAGTAGCTTTTATCTCAGTCAAGTTTGTGATCTAAAAGTGGGTTTTTGGTCAAGTTTGTAACTTAAGACAACATTCTACTCTGTCATGCTCATAGCTGCGTGTTGAGCTTCTTTTACCTTGGTCAAGTCCATAACTTGGAGCCAACCTTCAACTCAATTAAACCCATTATTTCACACTCTTTGTTAGGTCTACAACCAGAAGCCTAATTTTCAACAAAGTTCATAACATGAGCTGACATTCTACTCAGTCAAGTCTATAGATTGGCATCGAGCTCCTTTTACCTTGGTTAGATCCATAACTTTGAGCTAGATTTTTAGCCAAATTCATAACTTGAGCCATGGTTGACCAACTGAGATAGCTAAAAGATCTCAAAAAAATTAATTTGAAGCTTATTAAAGTGTCCTATTAGGTATTGTGAGAATATAACTTCCAATAGAACCAAGCTCATGTTATTAATTGCCTTAATAATTATCAGGAATCTTCTAAAGTAAGAAGCTTAGCTAATAAAATAGAGACTAAAAAAGAAAGAACATGATTTAATTAAGTAAATTTGGAGTTACATGGCTTAAGTAAGGGTGTACCATCACTTTATAATTTAAATGATTTAATTTGTAACATAAGATGAAGAATAAAAGGAAATTCTCATGCTCGCTCATTGCCCAGCTCCCTGTGTGCTTGATTGAGTGTCATGCGATGGATGACTTATTTGGATCTTAATTTGGATGGATGCTTGGTTTGATTCCTCACTGATGTTGATAACTTTACTTGATTTCAGGGTATTGCTGACCTCCTTGCCTTGTGTTAGCTAACCCTACTTGGCCTTAAAGTGTTGTTAATGATTTTTTGCTCATTGCTAGTTGACTTTTTTGATCGTATGGTTGACTGGATAGAAGAGTGCAAACTACCTTAGTTTGGTTTTGATTTGAGAAATAGTTAGCCACTTTAACTAATGCTAATTATTTTTAATTCGATAATCAATGACTTTTTAGCTTGTTGTCGATTATGTTTGAAGTATAACTAATAGCTTTATGCTAGTGTTAGTAAACTTTCTTCAAACATGGTGTTTATCTAACTAATTGACCGAATGTAAATCTACCTTAGTTTGATTTGATTTTAAGGTTGCTTATTGTCAATTCATCTATGGATTTGAAATTTTGATGACTTTGTGCATATTATTAGTTAATGTCCTTCAAACACAGTATTTAGCTAATTGATTGATGGGGTGCAAGTCAACCTAAGTTTGATTTGACTTGAGAAGATGATCAGTGGCTTTGGCTTGTACTAGTCATCTATGGTTTAACAATTGGTGAAATTTTTTACCTTGTGTTGATTAGACTTGAGGAATTATCAATGGCTTTTTACTTATTATTGACCATCTCTGCTTGATTTGAGCTTTGCTTGATTTAAACTTAGTTTTAGTTCAGCTTTGGTTTGATTAAATTCAATTCAATATTCAGACTTGGTTTCTATTCATGTTTGGTTTGATTCAATTCAAATCAAATTTGACCCTATGTTGAATCTTTATTGGATCTAAACTCAATCTTTAATGGGTTTTGATTTGATCCTTAATGGGTTTAAGTTGAACTTGTACCCAGTCAATACTAGAAGGTGTAAAGAATCACCGCACACAGTCTCTTAGAATTATTGGGTTCTTAATGAATTTTTGATGAATTTGAGTTTGACTCTTAATAGATCCTCATCAGGCTATGGACTTGACCCTTAATGGACTGCAAACTTAATCCTTGTTGGATCTTGGACTTGGTCCTTACTGGATCTTGGATTTAATCCTTATTGGATCTTTATTTTGATTCTTATTGGATCTTGGCCTTGATCCTTATTTGGTCTTGGATTTTGATACTTATTGGATCTCAAACTTGATCCTTGTTAAATCTTAGAGCTTGATTCTTGTTGGATATTAATTCAACCCTTATTGGGTTCTTAGTAGATCCTTAATGGATCTTGGTACAACCCTTATTGGGTCCTTATTAGATCCTGAATGGATCATTGTTTAACTTATTCGGTTCTTATTGGATCCTTAATAGATCTTGGTTCAACTCTTATTGGATTCTTAATGGATCCTTAATGGACCTTGGTTCAATTCTTATTGGCATCTTATTGGATCCTTAATGGATTTATGTTCAACCGTTAATGGGTTCTTACTAGACCATTGATAGATCTTTAATAGACTTTGGATCCGATCTTTATTGGATCTTCATTAGATCCTTAATGAATTTTGGATCTAATCATTATTGAATCTTTGATAGATTCTTAATAGACTTTGGGTTTGATCCTTATTAGATCAATATTAGATCTTTAATACATTTTGGATTCAATCCTTATTGGATCATTGATGGACTTGAGTTTAACCCGTGTTTAGTCCTTAGTAGATCCTTAATGGATTTTGGATGTGATCCTTAATGGATCCTTAATAGATTTGGATCCAACCCTTCATGGATCCTTAATATATTCAAGTTTGAATTCAACCCTTATTTGGTTTGGGTCTGACCCATGTTGAAACCTTATTGGGTTTGGGTTTAAACCATGTTGAATCCTTATTGTATTCTTAATAAATCTTAGTGGATTTGAGTTTGCCTCTTAATGAATTCTCGATAGATTTTGAGTTTTATGCATGGTGTATCCTTGTTGGATTCTTAATAGGTCTTGTGTTCGATCTTTATTAGATCATTAATGAATCCTTAATAGATATTGGATGTAATTCTCAATGGATTTTGGATTTCCTTATTGGATATTTATTAGGTCCTTAATCGATTTTGGATCCAATCCTTATTGGATCTTTATTGGATCCTCAATGGATTTAAGTTTGACCCTTCTTGGGTTTTTAATGGATCCTTAATGGATCTTAGATATAGTCCCTAATGGATTTTGGTTCAACTCTTAATGGATCCTTAATAGATTCAAGTTCAAATTCAATCGTATTAGGTTTGAGTTTGACCCATATTGGACCCTTATTGGGGTTGGGTTCTATCCCTTAATGGGTTCCAGTTTGAACCATGTTAGACTTTTATCGGTTTTGAGTTGATCTTTCAATGGGTTCAGATTTGACCCATGTTGGGCCTTTGCCAGATTTTCGCTCAATCCCTTAATATGCTTGGGTCTGACCCATATTGAACTCTTGTTGGGTTCTAGTTCAAGTTCAAGTTTGATTTGGTTTTGATTCACGTTTGACCTAATTTGATTTTGATTTAGGTTTATATTTAATTTGTTTTTGGTTGAGGTTAGGACCTCATTGGATTCTGCTTGAGGTTTAGACCCAATTTGATTTTAGTTTAAGTCTAGATCTAATTTGGTTTTAGTTTAGGTCTAGACTTGATTTGATTTTGGCTTAGACATGGACTTTATTTGATTTTGATTCAACTTTAGACCTAATTTAATTTTGGTTTAAACTTAGTTTAGCATTGGTTAAACCCGATTAGGATTTGGATTTTAGCTAATTTGATATGAGTTGACCGAAACCGCTTTGGGTACATTTTAATTTAAATCCATTAATTTTATTTGATCAAATTTGGATCCATTTAATAATTCTTTTAAATTATTTCAGTTTAACTTAATCAATGTACTTAATTTGACCAAATCATCTTAATTTTAATTTATTAACCTTATTATTTTGATTGATTTACTTTAATTGATCCGATTTGATTAATTTGAGAGCCCTTAGGCTATCTATTGATCAAGTTACTTTTGGACAAGCTCACAAATTAGTCCTAAGTAAATTTGACTCTCATGTAATTTTATAAGTTGGTTCTGAGTCGATTTGACTTTAAAGCGAGCCCGCAGACTGACCTTGAGTCGATTTTACCTTTAAACAGTACATAGGCTTGCCTTGAGCCAATTTTATTTTCAGACAAACTCGTAGGCTGGTTCTAGGTTAAATAACTTTTAGTTCAGCCTACACACTGATCATAAGTCAATGGAGGTCAATTCGCTCAACATTCAAATATAGGTAAAAGAAAATATTTTTTTCTTTTTCTTTTGTAACTCTTTTTCTCTTGTTTCTTTTTTTGGCTACAAGCCCCTCATATGGGCTTTCATTTTTTATTTTTTCTTTTATTTCTATAGCTAGCAGCCACCTTTCTATAATTATTTTGTTTGTTTTAGTCCTTCCTCCCCACTCTATTGCCTCTTTTCTTCCTCCATAGCCCAATTGAGATCTCCCTTTCATTCTTTCTTCTTCATTGTTCTTTGGGTTGAATTCGAAGTAGTAGTGGTGTGCTCACCAGAGTGCAGGGCTAGGGGTGCTATGAGAGATCTTGACAAAGAAGGCGACAAAGAGGACCTCTTTCTTTGGTGTAGTTGACGAAGCGACAGGTAGCAGCATTGATGGCAAGGTCTTATAGGTGGAGCTCAACAACCCAGGATCCCAAAAGGCGAACTGGCCATATGAAGTGTGCACAACATCCTCGATGAAGTGGTTGTAACTGATGAGGAGATAATAGGGAGTGTGATGGAGGTGCAGAGGTTTGGGCGACTGAACCTGAAAATTTGGGTGTCCGAAGTTGGAAAGTAAACTAGAGGTGGAGGTTATAGTTTGATAGGACTTCACATAGGAACAAGGCTCGAGCAACCTGATCTACTAGTAGCACGTGATGGGGGAGGCAGTAGGTGCTCGAGCAACAAAAGTGATCGAAAACCTCATAGGAATGAAAAATAGAAAAAGCAGAGAAGCACATAAAATCAAATGAGAAAGAAAGATAAATTCAAATTCACTCCCTTCGTTTCTCGTGTTTAATTGTATTATCCTTCCTCTTCCCAATCTAATTCTTCCTTTTTCTTTTTCTATTATATTAAATTTTCTTCTATAGGCGTTGATGGGATAAATTAAAGTTCATTCCAATTTTGAATTGATGATGATAATCTGGCCTTCATGTAGTTTTAATTTTTTTTTATGGATATCGATACTTTGTTTGATTTATGATATGAATGAATTATTTATTGTGGATGAGATAATTCAAATTTAACATTTATATTATTTTTTAATCTACAATTTATAGGGAGGTATTTGTGAAAATTTTCATAAAGGGCTTATTTATAAATTATGTCCCACGAGAGTTTATTTATAACCCTTGAGCCACGAGTTTAGATTCTCATTCACCATTTTAATACAACCTAACAAATAGAAGATCAAGGAATAAATGTAAGAAGCCATGAGAAAGTAGGAGAAAAAATGTTTTCAAATTCATATACTATGATTTAGGATTCACTTAACAACAATAAAAAAAAAGAAAAAATTTAAATCGTTGATTTCATATTAGGGATGAAATGTACTAAATCAGATTCAGTCAAGGATATTGTTCTATACTGCAACAATAAACTGAAAAATTTCCAATTATACTAATAAAAATAATCCTAAAAAAATCTACGCAAAAGTGCTAAAGGGTATTTCTGACCAAATAGAATATAAAGGTAAGGAAAATTTTTTGATATGGGAAACATCTTTAAGAGAGATATTTTTCTTTTTAAAAGTAGTATAGATGATCGCTTCATGTTAATTTTAGGATCTTTCCTCATCAACCCAATGTGATGCCGACTTAGCTGCTCACTCCATGCTTCTTTTGCATCCTTTACCACCCAACACAATGCAACCTCAACATGCCCTATTACACTAATCCCTCACTATGTGCAGCACATGTGGCTCTCACTCATTTTATCAAGAGCTCTCACTCATTCACACAAATAATAATATAGTTCACTTGTTTTAGTTTCCCCACAAATTTTTAATTAAGAAAACGAGAACGACATTAATTGAATAATTAACTAGTTAATAGCGTAATTGGCTCGAATCATCCAGTGCTAGGCTCTGCTATATTATTTGTTAATGTGTTCGACAATAATTAATCAAGTGGGATGGATGGCAACATGGGATGTACAGTGCATTGCCAGCAAAGACTATGGATTCCTTCATGATTCTCTTGTTCAATGTTTTATTGTTTTCGTTATTTGCTCAGAGGTTTGAGGATGAAAGAAAAACAAGTTAATGAGGGCTGCATCCCTAATAACAACATATTAGAGAAAACACACAGTACAATACAAGTCCACATTATAAATTAAGATGTGCACGTCATTTCATGTATTAATGAAAATTTTCAATCTCAATCAAATAATTAGCTGTATATTTTACAAATAGTGGCATTTATTCAAAATTTGATACCTTGAACATTAATGCATGCGATAGCTCACATTGTAACCCAACCCTTTTTACCAAAAAATAAATAATAACGTATAACATGCATAGCACATGTATCGCCTGCTAAACTGAAAAACGGATGTTGACTCCTACACGTGTACATTTGCCCGCACATCTCTTAAATTTATTTTTGAAACTCACTAATAATGATGTAGTAAATTAGTTTCATTTTAATCGACTTGATTGATCTTAGCTCTCTATTTAATTTTTTAAATTGGTTGCCAATTCATCTAGATTTGTCCGATTGAGGATCGACACATGACCGAACCACAAGACCCAGCGCAAAGCTTATCCGGCACTTGCTCCCGAGTTACATACCGTTTGTTATCTCAATAGTGAGTGACGGATATCAACACAAGAAATCGTATAATGGAACTCACGATTCAGGGAGATCCATGGGATATCTCCCATATATATGTGTGTACTAGTAGCACACATGACACAAGTGGTCGGTGCCACTACGGAAATCATGTAACAAAAGCTCATTATCTTGGGCGGCTATGAGTGCAACACACGTGTATATAGACAACACACATTGAGGGATTGGGATAGTCCTAATAGGGTTCTGTGGGGAGAAACTCAAAGAAATGGGATAGGTTGGCTTAAGGTGTGTTGCAGAAATGTATGACTAATAAAGACACTTGATACTGTAGTTAGGAGACATTTGGTGTTGCAATGGGGCAGCACATGACAGACTTGACATGTGGCCTATAGAGAGATTTTTGTGGCACAAGAACCAGTGTGGGACATATGGCTTGCTGTTGTGGGCACAAGAATCAGTTATGGGACATGTGGCTTACTGCTGTGAGCACAAGAACTAGTAAAAGGACATGTATGATGTAGGAAGAACATTGTGGACATTTTCTCCATGAAGCACTCCCATCTACTTGCATGTAATATAAATAGACTGGGAGTCTATGGGGTTGTGCACTCAAGTATTTTAGCTTGTGAGTGTTCCTCTAAATATTGGTTATATTCCCTTTTTATGTGGGTAATAAAAAGATTGACAAATATTACTGTAATAGTGTATTCCCTCTCCTTGTATATCCTCAGACTTGCAAGCGAGATTAGTGGACTAAGGAGGGCGAACCTCAGTGCCATCAAGGGCTAAAATTTTAGGAGAGAAATTTGGCTGTGTGACAAGTGGTATCAGAGTTTGGTTTCGGCAAAAATTAGGTTTAACGAAAGTCATGGTGATCCAAAACGAGATTCTAGATCGGTTGGTTCACATGGAGGAGAGCATGGGGAATCCTCCAGTGGATGATGCGATCAGTGTGTGGGCACAATTAGCTTGGCAAGAGGAGCAAATCAAGGCTCTCAAGAAAGCCCTTATAGTAGAGGTGAAAGACTTAGAGAAAAGGTATGCCTTTATTTTGGATTCGGTGAAATCTTATCTAAAGTCCTTGGAGGAGGACTTATTATTGGTGAAGAGAGTGGTGGCAAACTTCACGAGTGAAGGCAGAGCTCCTTCAAAGTTAAAAGTTCCAGAACCCCATTCCTTTAATGGTTGTAGAAATGCCAAGGAGTTTGAAAACTTCTTATAGAACATGGAGCAATACTTCAAAGTTGCTTGTGTTTCGGAACAAGAGAAAGTCACCATCACTAGCATGTACTTGGCTGAGCATACTAAGTTGCGGTGGTGTACTTAAATGGCTGGCAATACTTGAGATGAGAGGGCCCAGATTGAAGATTGGGAGACTCTCAAGAAGGAGCTAAAGGAGCAGTTCCTTTTATGCAACACATCGTGGGTTGCACGAGAATCTCTGAAAAAGCTATGGCATTCTGGAACCATATAAGAGTATGTGTGAGAGTTCAGCTTGCTAATGCTAGACATAACCAACAAATTTGTAGAGGACAAGATGTTCAACTTCCTCTCTGGCTTGCAACCATGGGCTCAAGCTGAACTCCGACAGCAAGGAGTAAGGGATTTGCCTTTGGCAATTAGGGTAGCAGAAGGCTTGGTAGACTTCAAGATAGCATTGACCACCAAGAAGGTTGATGATGACTGGAAGGCCAATCTTGCAAGTAAGGATGGCAAGAAGCCCGAAAGCAAGGGCAAGAAGGTGGGAGAACCTAGCCATGCTAAACTACTATCTACCAAAATAGATCAGGATTGCTTCATATGCAATGGACCCCATCAAGCAAGAGAGTGTCCGAAAAGGGAGAAGTTAAATGCTCTATCTCTTCCAAAACTAGAAGAGGAAGGATGTGGTATTGACATTACACCACAATGGACCTATTGTAGCTACTTAATTCCATGACGATGGAAAGGTAGCCATCTTGCAAAGGATTGATATATGCTTCAGTGTTGGTGAATGGGAGGCATATTTGGGTGATGCTGGACAGGGACAACCGGCAACTTCTTCTCCCATAAATTAGTGACCGAATTCGACTTGCAAGTGTAGGCAAGCTCATGCAAAGTGAAGGCAGTGAACTTTGGGCCAACCCTCATTCATGGCATGGCCCGTACATCCCTTAAAGTCAGTTTTGGGAGGGAGCGATCAGTTTGATGATCTCTGTACTTGATGAGTTCGAGTTTATCTTGGGGATAGACTTCTTTGTGCAAGAGAAGGCTAGCTTGATGCCTTACATATCAGGTATGTTAATTTCTATTAAGGACTCACCGTGCTTTGTACAAGTGGCATATATGGGAAAGACTGCAATAGAATCGGGCATGAAGTCCCCTCAACAGTTGAAAACTAGAATCAAAAGGGAAAAATGACTTATGTTGCAACCCTAGTAGAGATCTAGTTAGATTAGGTCATATAGGTACCTGATGAAGTTGCAACAGTCATGACAGAGTATGTGGATGTAATGCTGCCAAAGCTGCCCAATGAACTATTCCCTCAGAGGGTAGTTGACCACAAGATTGAGCTGGAACTTGGAGCCAAACCCCTAGCTCAAGCTCCTTACCAGTTAGCTCTTATAGAGCTTGTAGAGCTGAGGAAGCGGCTCATTGAACTACTGGATGTAGGATTGATCTAGCCATCCAAGTCCCCATATGGTGGCCCAGTGCTTTAGAGGAAACAAGATGGTTCACTTGGGATGTGTGTGGACAATCAGGCACTAAATAAGGTGACTATCAAGAATAGGTATCTAGTGCCCAATGTAGCTGACTTGTTCGATCGATTGGCCAAGGCAACATATTTCATCAAGCTCAACTTGTGGTCAGGTTATTGGCAAGTGCAAATTGCAGAAGGGGATGAGTCAAAGACAACTTGTGTCATGAGGTATGGCTCATTCGAGTTTTTGGTTATGCCTTTTGCGTTAACAAATGCTCTCACAACCTTTTGTAATTTGATGAATGAGGTGTTATATGAGTTCTTGGATCAATTTGTGATAGTTTATTTGGATGACATTGTCATTTATTCGAAGACATTGGTAGACCACATCGACCACCTCAAGAAAGTATTCTCTCGGCTTAGGGAATACAAGCTTTTTGTGAAGAAAGAGAAGTGGGAGTTCTATCGAGAAGAGATCATGTTCCTTGGACACAAGGTGGGGAAGAGACACATTTGGACAGATGAGAGAAAGGTGCAAGCAATCATTAACTGGGCAATCCCAACAAAGGTATCAGATCTTCGTTCTTTTCTTGGGTTAGCAAACTATTATAGGAGATTTATTAAGGGTTACTCAAAGAAAGTGAGCCCCTTGACTGACCTATTGAGGAAAGATCAAAAATGGGCATGGACAAACTTATGCCAAGGGGCGTTTGATCAACTGAAAGTAGCAGTGTCGATGGAGCCAGTGTTGCAATTGCACAACTTTGAACTTCCATTTGGGGTACATATGGATGCCTCAGATTGTACTCTTGGAGGAATCCTTGTGCAAGAAGAACACCTCATAGCATTTGAGAGCCGCAAACTTAAAGATGCGGAGTAGTGCTACACCACACATGAAAGAGAAATAGCCATGGTGGTGCATTGCCTTGACACTTGGAGGCATTATCTACTAGGAACGAAGTTCACGATGGTGACAAACAATGTTGTGTACACCTACTTCAAAACCCAAAAGAAATTGACCCCCAAACAAGCTCGGTGGCAAACATTCTTGGTTGAGTTTGATTTTGTGTGGGAGCACAAGACAAGATGATAGAACCAAGTGGCAGATACATTGAGTTGGAAGGAGGTGCAATGCTACATAGCTACACTAATGATGGTGCAATCAACTCTATTGGAGAGGGTTAAAGAACAAGCCAAGGCAAACCCAACATACGTCCAGCTCATGGAAGAGGTATGTGAAGGGTTAGTAAAACTTTATTGGCTTGATGATGATTTGTTATATGCTAGAGGCAACAAACTATACATCCCTAGAATGGGAGGATTAAGATGTAAGCTGCTATGAGAGACTCACAAGCCTCAATGGGTGGGACATCTTAGAGTGGAGAGGATGATGGCCCTCCTGTCTAGGTCATACTATTGGCCAAAAATGGGAAAAGATGTGGAGACATACGTCAAGACTTGTTTTGTGTGTCAACTTGACAAGACGAAAAGGAAGAAAGGGGTGGGGCTACTACAACCCTTGCCCATTCTAGAGAAGCCGTGGCAGTCCATTTCCATGGACTTCATCTCAGACTTTCCCAAGGTAGGTGGGATAAGCTTGGTGCTGGTTGTTATTGATTGATTCTCAAAGTATGCAATGTTTATACTAGTACCACATGCATGCCCAGTAGATGTGACAGTAGGGCTATTCTTTAAGAATATGGTGAAGCACTTTGGTGTCTCGAAAGACATCATGAGTGATCGAGTTACACAATTCACAGGCAGATTTTGGATAGTACTATTCAAACTGATGGGTTCAGAGTTGAAGTTAGTTTTCTATGACTAATCATCCATAGACTGATGGTCAAATAGAGCATGTTAATGCCTTAGTATAGTACTTGAGGCATTCCATCATGGATAGCCAATAGAATTGGGTCAAACTACTAGATATAGCTCAATTCTGCTATAACATTCACATGTCATCGGCTACAGGGATGATTCTTGCAAAAATTGTCATGGGACAATAGCCTCTCACCCCTCTTGAGATGGGTACTAGATAGACCAAGGGAAATGCCCAACAGCCTATCGCTTCGCCAAGAAAAAGGAGGAGTTGATAGAGCAAGCTTGGGATAGCTTGCGTAAAGCATCAAAGCGCATGAAGAGACATGCGGATGCTCATCGATGATCATGGGAGTTCCAAGTGGGGAACATGGTACTACTAAAGCTAACTCTACAAATATGGAAGAAGATCAACAGTAAGATTGTACATCATGGGTTAGTACCAAAATATGATGGCCCCTTCAAAGTAATGAAGAGAGTCATGTAGGTTGCTTACTAGTTGAAGCTACCTAATAGGTTGAAGGTACACCTAACATTCCAAGTGAGTTTTCTTAAGCCTTTTCATAGAGACTTTCTTGGGGATCAGCAGCAAGTCAAGAGGGCTCTGCCTATGATCCAAAGACAGTTCGACAAGGAGGTCGAGAAGATTCTTGCACACAGGATCATGGAGCAAAGCAAAAAAAATTGACGAACTGATTTTCTTGTAATGTGGAAGGGAAGTAGTAAGGTTGATGCCACATGGGAGTGAGATACCACTCTACGACAGTTTGAGGGTCAGATCAAGAAGTACATGGACTTTGCTCTAATGAGGACATCGAATTCTCTTGGTGGGGGTGGTTTGTTAGCCCAAAAGTGAGTGGCGGATGCCACCACAAGAAATCGTATCATGGAGCTCACGATTTGAGGACATTCGTGGGGTATCTTCCATATATATGTGTGCATGGGTAACACACATGACACGAGTGGTTGGCGCCACTATGGGGATCATGTAACAAAAACTCATGATCTTGGGAGGCAGCACACTTGGAGGGATTGGGACAGTCCCAATGAAATTTTGTGGGGAGGAACTAAAAGAAATGGGTCAGGTTGGCTTATGGTGTGTTGCAAAAATATATGACTAGTAGAGACACTTGGTATTACAGTTAGGAGACATTTGGCACTATAGTGGGGCAGCATATGGCGAGCTGGACATGAGGCCTGCAAAAAAAATTCTGTAGCACAAAAATCAGTCATGGGACATGTGGCTTATTGTTGTGAACACAACAATTAATCAAGTGATATGTGTATTATAGGGAGAACATTGTGGACATATTCTCCATGAAGTACTCCCAACCATTTGTGTGAAATATAAATAGATTAGGAGTCTATGGGGTTGTATACTCAAGTATTTTAGTTTATGAGTGTTCATTTGAATATTGGTTGTATTCCCTTTTTATGTGGACAATAAAATGGTTGGTAAAGGTTGTTGTAATCATGCATTTCCTCTTCTCGTATATCCTTGGGCTTGTGAGCGAGATTGGCGGACTGAGAAGGGGGATCCTCAGTGCCATCATGGGGTGAAATTTCAAGAGAGAAATTTGGCCATGTGACACTATCCAAGATAATATTTTTAACTTAAGCGCCGTCGAAGATAATATCCTGCTATGCACTCTTCGATTTCAACCGAGTAAATTCATTCAACCATAATTAAATAACTAATTCAGTTTTTGGTCCATTTTGATTTCTAAAATTACAAATTTTGGTATTTAATTTTGATTTTGAAAATTCATAAAAATCAAACCAAACCAAATTACATGTATATATATAATATTATTTTTGGTTTAAGTTTTTTTATTTCAATTTGAATTTGGTTCGAATTTAAATTGAAAAAAATAAAATCGATTTAAAATTTTGCTTTTCAATTTAAATCGAAATGAACCGAAATGTTTTGGTTCAGTTTTACTTCAATTTTTGTAGCATTTTGGTTTAGTTTAGTTTTTAAATTTTTAAATTCAAAATTTTGGCTTTAGTCTATTCAATTTCATTCAATAACCGAATCAATCGAATACATAACCCCAAATACACCATCAAAGTTTTCAAACTTTCTAAAAGTTTTTCAAACTTTTTAAATTGCCAATCAATCCATCACACAAAACACCATTTAATTTCTAATCGTTTCAGGAATGACACAGTGTTATTTTTTTATAGAAAGGTGATTTTGCCTTTGGGGTTGGTTTTGTAGACTGATTGATTTTGAGAAAATAGAGAACTCCTTTTTTTTTAACTTTTCTAACTACTGATGTTGCATTGCAATCTCTTTTTCTTCTCTTGGCAACTCCATGCACTAGGCAGTTTGGTTCTCTCCCACTTATTCTCGATGGTGTCTACCTTTTTATTGCTTTTCATTGATAGCTATCTTCTCAAATGTAGTCTCTCTTTCAGTGAGTTCTTGCATTCTATTATTCTGGAGCTTAATTACTTAGAAAACCAAGTGACAAAATTTTTTTGTTTTTTTTAACTTGTTGGGAGTTTGACTACTTGAATGATATAAATTGTGGCTATGCTATTATTTAGATGATGATGCAATTTTTTAGTATTCATTGTATTTTCTTCGAAATGATTTGTTGTGGTGAATATGAACTAATTAATTCTATTTTGGATGCTCCATACTAGTGGATTATGTTTATGTTGCAAGTCTACACTTATTTTAGAGAGTTTGTATTTATTTTTGATAATTTTTCTTTATATATATTTTGTTTGGAAGATTGGAATGTAATTTTATTGTTCAAAGCTATATGATGTTAATTAGGTATATAATTGTTGCATGATTTGTTTTTGGTTTTTAGTTTTTATAGTCGGTATTTGTCTCAATCTAAAAGTTAGGTAGAATGTAGTATAACTTACAGATTGAAGATTTTTTGCTTATATTACATGTATGAATTTAATAGTAAATTGCCTTAGTATATTATTTGAAATGTTTATATTTATTAATATATGATTATGTATGATAGTTTCTATGCATGTGAATTTTTTCCCAATTACAAGTGCATTTGTATGTTGCATAGAACACAACATTTGATATTTGATTTAGTTCATCAAACATTTGATTTTCAATTATATTTGAATTAATATATTGTGCAGTACAACTTTTTTTTATTAGTATAGCTATTTCTTATCCTTATTTGTTAATTTCTAAGGATATAAGAGGCTTAGTATACAACATAGATTATCTATGCTTATATTTTACAAATAAGTCTTTTGTGGCTCAGCCAATTCTTGTAATTATTTTCTTAATTTGGATGATAATACAAAATTCTTTTTTTAGGCTTTAGTTCAATGCTTAATTTGTAGAAAATAACTTGTGTTGGTGGATGTGAGCTTATTATTAGTATTTTGGATATTATATTTATTTTGGACAATTTGTATTAATATTTAGATAATTTTTTCTTTTATATATTTTAAATTATAATGTTGCAAAAATTGAAATGTAATTTTCCTAGCATGCATTTTATGCTTATGTTAAATATATTAATATAGCAATAAATTATTTTATTGTATATAATTAGATATTTATATATGTCAATATATGGTGAATAATAACTTGTATGCGTATGATATTTGTTTCAATTACGTATGCATTTGTAGTGCATTGAACACAATGTTTGATGTTTGATTTTATTAAAATTAGTGTTTCATGCAATACTAATATAGTTATTTATTGTACATATTTGTTAAATTGTGAGTATATAAGAGATTTACTATGTTGTATAGGATACTTCGACCTATATTTTGGAAATAACATCTTATTATTATTTTTTCTGAATTATACTAATGTGTACAAATTATTTTGCAACCACAAGAATGAAGAAAAAGACCTTGGCCTCACACAATTGCTACTTTGCAAATTTGAGTTTTATGATTTAATAGTAAAATGTCTACGCCATGTAAGTTTGTTTGGCTTCTATCATTGGAGCCTATTCTATACACACATGCTTAAGCATCAAAACATATTCGATCATCATTCTATCCTAATCATCAATCAGTAGTAGTCTTTCACCAGACAAAGTCTGTAGCATGCATTCTAATAATTTTTGTTTTTCAATCATATAGGCTTGGTTTTCATCATAACAATTTTTTCTAATCATATAAGTTTTGTTTTAACCATAACTTATAATCATAACATTTGATATATAGTCATATTGATTTTTTTAATCATAATTATATGTTTTTAGTCATAAAGACTTATTTCTGATGATACCTCCAAATCATAATGACTGGCTTAGTGAAATCAAGTAAGCATAAAGCAAAATCCGAGTTGACAACCAAGATGATAGATGGCTAACCCCCAAATTGAATTATAACTGAGATAACCAAGGGTCGACCTTCAAAGTGAAATTAACTAAGGGGTTGACCTTCAAAGTGAAATTAACAAAGGGAGACTCTTTTTGTTGAGGGACTATTTGAACCAAACCTAAAGATTGGGCGGTGAGGCAATATCTCCAAAATAAAAACCAAATGGAGTAATAAGCTCAGTAATCTCAACTCAGTAACGGACTCACACACTAGCCAACAATTCGATAAGGAATTGGGCTGAGGCTATAAGTAGGCTCAGATGTCTTGGCTGATTCATAGCCGATTATCATATAATTATGGTATTCAAGAAAGTTAATCTTGAAGAATTTGAGATTGACAAATATCTATTATGAGAAATTTGGCATAGCAATTACTTGACATCTAGGGATACTGATATGATGGATCCCAGGGCATGATATAAAAAGCGTGGCAAATAGAGGTGTAAGGGATTAATACTTAATCTTTGGTAAAAAGCTGGGGCATGATCATGGAAAATAGAGAGGTAAGGGATTAATACTCAATCTTTGGTAAAAAAAACTATTACTTTGTGTGTAAGACTAACTTCAATATCAGAGTGGCTACCGCTGAAGAGTTCTTGATGGTCCTCTTTATAGTTCTTTCTTTGAGTAGGTTGATGGATGGGCGCTGACCTCAAGGAGTTTTCCAGACTGAAATTGGTGTGAAATCGGAATAATGATACTTTTATTGAGATCCTACTTTATCATCTCTCTCCACTAACATATTTGGAAACTCTCTGGTCATGCCTTTGATAACAAGAGCATCGATGCCTAGAAATTAGCTCAGGGAGCTAGCCACTCCTGCACCGGTGAGATCAAATAATTTCTCTAGCAAGCCAGGTGAGTTGACACCAAGACAACTTAGCTATACACCTGCTCAAACAACAGGAAACCCAGGGAGCCCCTTTGCAAATTATCCCTAAAGTACTAATAAATTCCTTCAACTTGATCAACAGGAATTACTCACGCTGACTATAGTAGTTTGACAAGTGACGTTATTACTTGAAGCCCAAGCGTCGACTATGCAGAATCTATAGGTATAACAATTGCAACATCAAGAATAAATAATGCAAGACTTTCAGGCTCACCGAGCCCAAGTTCCACCATAAGCTCCTACGCAGTTTCTGAATCAAGGTATGCTCTAAATCAGCACCACAAGTCCCACCATAAGCTCCTATGAAGTTTCTAAATCAAGGTATGCTCTAAATCAGCCAAACAAGTCCCACCCACAAGTCACAAGCTAATTGCCCCTCAGCAGGCATCAACATCCAAGTTATCAGGATCCTTTAGCAAGAATTTCACTTTGGTACCAAGATTCAAGGGATCATGAAGAATACAACCCCACCTATGACCCAACCGATGAAGCTACATATTATGCTCATGTAAGTTGAGCGTCACCCATGGCTATCTAACACATTCAAGGAAAGATTGCACCTTACACTACTCAGGACAAATCCAAAATGCAAGTCCCTCCAAATCTAATGAGGAATGACACACCCTCATACTTGAGAATGCATATTTTTAGGTACAACTGAAGTTTTGCCTATTGCCCTACGAGGTATACGACAGCTCGAGAGATTTTGTTGACTATGTGAGTACATTTTGAAATACCATGATCCTCCAAGGCGCATGAGGTACTATGTGCAAGGCTTTTTTAATGACATTGTAAGGCATAACTCAAGCTTAGTACTTTAGTCACCCAAGGTACTCAATCACTTATTTTGATGACCTTGCTGATAAGTTCGTAAAGTAGTTTATTTTACTAGTATCTTAATGGAAAGACCCTTCTATACTTTTAAATCTAAAGCAAAAAGAAGAAGAGAGAGTTAGGGAGTATTTAACTCAATTTAATAAAGCTCGGCTGAAAGTTTCAGAGGTAGACAACTCTATTATCCTTACTACAGTGATCAATAGACTTAGATACCCTTAGTTGGTCTACGAGATTGCCCATAAACCTCCCAGAAGCTTAGCAAAATTTATTCAATTAGCTCAAGAATATATTAATACCAAAGAAATAATTTTTGTGAAGAAAGAATTAGATGGCTGCAACAAACCAAGAAAAGAAACCCACAAATCCAAGCCTTCCGAGACAAAGAAATAAAGGACTGAATAATGGGAATGCTAATATGAATTTTGAGCATACACTCTCCTAAATAACTCAAGGTTGGAAGTGTTGGCCCAAATTTAGCACCGAGATTATTTGAGAAAGTCTCAACCAATTCATACAAATAAGCAAAACTTGTATAAATCAAGCTATTGTCATTTCCATAAAAATTATGGTCATGACAATGAGGAGTGTTGGTACCTCAAAGATGAAATTAAGAGGCCCAACATTCAACCAACTCCAAGTTGTAATCTCAAATTTTCATTTAGTTATGGGATTTTTCAGTAAACATGATACAAGTGAAGCATGGGAAAATCAAAACCACGTGAAGAAATATGAGGTGGCTTATTAGCAGAGTGACCTCAACTAGAAAGGGAAAAACTTAGGAGTTGTAGAGGTCAAGGAATATAAGTTCGGCTTAGCAAAAGTGTATGCCAAACTGAGCTCATGAATTGGGACTTGGGAAAGTTGTCTCTAAACCTAATTGGCCTCTTTAAGATCGTTCATGTAGTGGAAGCAGGTATCCAAACTCGAATACTCAGAGCAGAAGACCACTCCCAAGAGTATAGCATGTTAATAACCTTGAAAAGTTTTGTCTTCGAGATAAATTATCTCTTCTTTACTTCTAGAAAAAAATTTTGTTGACTTTATGATAAGTTACCTTCCACAAAGAAATTATATTTTAAAGTGTCATTCAGAAAGAACCCTCTGAAAGACCTTGGTCCTCCGAGACAAAAGTCCTTGGTCTACCTAAGCGAAAAGACCTCTATCCTTCAAGGAAAAAGACCATAGTCTACCTAAGGAGAAAGACCTAGGGAAAAGACTTCGGTCATTTGAGGCAAAAGACTATGGTCTACCCAAGGGGAAAAATCTCAGTCCTCTGAGGTAAAAAGACCTTAGTCTAACTAAGAAAAAAGATCTTAGTCTTACCATGATGAAAGACCTCAGTTCTCTGAGGTAAAAGACCTTGGTTTATTTAAGGTGAAAGACCTCGGTCTTCTACGGCAAAAGACCTTGGTCTATCCAAGGTAAAACAACTCGGTCCTCTGAGGCAAAGGACCTCGGTCTACCCAAGGTGAAAGACCTCGGTACTCCAAGGCAAAAGAGCTTGGTTTACCTAAGGTAAAAGACTCGGTCCTCTAAGGTAAAACACTTTGGTCTACTCAAGGTGAAAGATCTCAGTTCTCTGAGGTAAAAGACTTTGGTCTATTCAAGGCAAAAAAGATCTTAGTCTACTAAAGACAAGAAAATATTAGTTTATCTAATGCACAAATACCTTGCTCTACGATAGATGAAAGACCTTAGTCTACCTAACACAGAAGACCCCTTCGAAAGGAATCCCAGTCATAATAAGGAAGGGTCTAATTTATAAGGTTATGGCCAAGTAAAAAAAATAAAATAAATGTTAGTTCCAAAAGACAAGAGTTTACAATCACATATAAAATAAAAAGCCCTTGGCCGAGTTAACCCTTGAAAGAA
This sequence comes from Trichopus zeylanicus subsp. travancoricus, assembly GCA_005019695.1. Taxonomy (NCBI): domain Eukaryota; kingdom Viridiplantae; phylum Streptophyta; class Magnoliopsida; order Dioscoreales; family Dioscoreaceae; genus Trichopus; species Trichopus zeylanicus. Next base: position 98,647 of record RXID01014563.1, read on the forward strand.
TCAACCCCATAAAGACTGAGCTTATCTAGTCATTGTGACTATTGATCAGAGGGGGATCAGAATAGAACCATTCAAGAATGACCTTTGAAAGGAAGTTAGGCAAGTAACTTCACAAGATGAGGTTCGAAGAGAGGACAATAATTTTATTAAACTTTGAGTCAAAACTAGTATAAAATTTCTTTCAAAATGAAAAAAATGTACAATTAGTTAGTAGTATACAGAGGCTTGGAAGACTCAACCGACTTGACTAGCCTCAAGATGCTTTCTTCTCGACCTCTCTCACCTTCGCCACTTCAATCTCCTTTTGAGTGAGATTCTTATGCTCTTGTTTGAGGCAATGAACCCTCAAGTTGTCAAAAAGTTCAAATTGAAGGAATGCTGCAAGAGCTTCAATTTTGGCATCAACAAAGGAAGCCCGAAGTCAGATCTTCTGGTCTTGTAGATTAGACAAAGCTAGTTTGCACTCAAGAAATGACACTCTTCTCATGATCAACCTTCGTCATCATCAAGCAATGGATGTGCAGTTAAGCACCAAACTCAACAGTCTCTGGTTAGAAAGGAGGTGATATGTCATGCTCCTTCTTTGTCCTATCTCCAATGACATACTAGCTCTCTTCCTCCTCTCTCTTTCTCTCTTCCTGTACTAGAGGTACCAATTGAAAGTAGGCCAAAGCCTTCAATGCCCCAAAGACACTCCTGGAGGATGAAGTCAAGCTAGTGTGGGGCGAAGAAGATTTTCTCGTAGGCTATGACATCAACTTTGAGGATTTGGAAAGGGTAGAGCTCTTGTCTATAAAGCATGTCACCTCTTCTCTCAAAGTGGGGGATCTTCTTCTAGAGTAGGAGAAAGTAGAAAGAGGCACCATTTGAAAGTGAGACCAAAAGAATTTTTTTGAATGAAGGAAAAAGATTAGGGACTATTATGTAAGACTCCCTTGACTGTTCAATCATCCCACATGGCATAACCTAAACCATCGATGTCCAAAGGACAGAAATTTCAAAAGCCCTCCCTCAAATCCAAGGGACATGCATCCATCATCTAATTAATGAACAATTTTGGAAAGAGAAATAAGGAGGCATATAGAAGGTTGTGAAAAGCAAATAGGCTATTCCTTCAAAGAAAGGAGATCATAATGATTGTGCAGAATTTGATGAAGTAGCAGCTCACTTCCCCAAGCCATTTGGCAGCCTACACCTTGCATCATGAAATATTAGAATAAGTAAAGGTACGATTCCCCCAGATAATGCAGTAGTCAACTCTCAACAATATAGGGCTAAGGTTTTTTAGGTCATAATCTCTAGGATCATATCGTCTTTCCAATTATTAAGGAAATAGAAGAGACTCAAGCCCTCGAGCCAGTAAGGCAAGGTCTAGAGTTTAGGAGTACTAATAATACTTCCAAATCATGAGGACTCACTCGATGAAATTAAGTAAGTATAAACCAATACCTGAGCTAATAATCGAGGTGGCAAATGGTTGACCTCCAAATTGAATTGTAGTTAAGATAACCAAGGGTTGATCTTCGAAGTGAAATAGACTGGAGGAGACTCTTTAACTTGAGAAGCTATCTATATTGAGTCCAAAGGTTGGGTGGTGAGCCGATATCTCCAAAGTAAAACCTAATAGAGCAGTAAACTAAGTAATCTTGGCTCAATAACAAACTCGTATGCCGGCCTGTAATTCGATAATGAATTAAGCCAAGGCTATAAGTAGGCTCAGGTGTTTAGGCTAATTCATAATCAATTATCATATAATTATAGTATGTAATTCACAGTTATTTAAGGAAGTTAATCTCATAGAATCTAGGATTGATAGCTATACATTACGAGAAATCCAGTATGAAAGTTACCTAAAATCAAAAAATACTGATATAATAGATCTTAGGGCACGATATAAAAAGTATGAAAAATGGAGAGGTAAGGGGTTAATGCTCAATTTTTAGTAACAAGTAATTACTTTGAGTGTAAAACTAACTTGAGCATTAGAGCGGACACCACAGGAGAGTTTTCGGAGGTCTTTTTCAGAATTCTTTCTTTATATAAGTTGATGAGAGGTGGTTTAACAAATATAATCTCAAGGAATTCCCCAAATCAAAATTAGTACAAAATCAAACACCCTTAACAATTTTTTATATATTTTTTGGTTATACAAGTCTATTAATTGTAGGATATTCATTTTAAATTTATGAATCTCACGTTGTTGGATAAACTATTAAAATAAATCTCGCTGATCTTCTTCTATTACGTTATAAATTCCTAGCTAATTCACAGATTTTATCCATCTTTTCTAAAGAATAGAAAAAAATAATTGAAACGAGGGATCCACCATGCGCTCTAAATATAGGGGCAAATCTATAATTTAACTGAACTCAAGGAAGCCAGGTTTGGGTTTTGGTTCAGTTAGAAATTAAAATAGCCACATTCAACTTCAGCTTGAGTTTGAATAGCCTAACATCTTTCGTTCGAGTTCGGATGGATTTAAATTGGAGCTAAACCAACTTGAACAATTTGCCAATTTCGAACTATTCTTTCAGACGTATATACACCAATGATCAAGGTATTCATCAAAAATAAAGATAATTACACTAACCATGTGTAATGCAGGTGATTGAAATATCTTTAATCGTGATCACTCTGATCATTCTAAATATTCTTGCTGGTCGTTCTTGTCAATCAATAGCCTATTGTTGTTGTTGTTATTATCATCATTTTAAATAAAAAAATTATTGAATTTAATAATGAATAAAGAAAAGTGCTGCAGCTGTACTTATTGAATCATGGTGAGCAATTCCAAATTGACTGCAAATATACATGTGCCTCATCTCTTGTGTTGGGGAGCCGCAAGAGCGTCGGACACCAAACCATCCCAAAAGCTCAAGCTCATGAGATATGGGTCTTTTTCACTATATCTATTGGACTCTATCTATCCAATATCCGATGTGGGACTAATTCATCACACCTGACATTATAACAATCTTTCCCTTCAGGTGTGATTTGACCACATCAATTTAACACTCTTAATCAAGAACTCTTTTATTCGACTACTTCCACCGTGTCACCCATGTTTTCGCGCCGGCCTCTAGTGTTCGCGCCCTTGCGTCGGCTTCTGGCGCCCACACTTGTGGGCTCGCCATCCTAGCACCAATGCATGCGCCCTCTCTGAGACCTCAAGTCGGCATCGTGCAAGCGCCCGAGCCCTTAGGCCTGCACTCACGCTCGCATCCTCTCGCCAGTCTTTTGCCATGAGATTAACATGTGACTCAATTCAATTGCATCATCGCGATAATTTTTTAATCTTAAGAGTTTGCACAGCTTCGAACCTGAAACTCTGATACCACTTGTTGGGGAGCCGCAAGAGCGTCAAATCAGATCTATATAGCGAGCCGGACACCAAACCATCCCAAAAGATCAAGCTCATGGGATATGGGTCTTTTTCACTATATCTATTGGACTCTATCTATCTAATATCTGATGTGGGACTAATTCATCACACCTGACATTATAACACTCTTGTGCTGTATTATCAGAGATGAAAGTCGCCAGCTACGCCATCATTTTCTTTCTCCTCCTCCTGGCAAAGCTTTTCAGGACTACGAGTTTTGTTAGTTCCAAGCTCCCTCCGGGACCATGGCGACTTCCGATCATCGGAAGCATGCACCACTTGCTCGGCTCCCTGCCGCACCGCCGTCTGAGAGACCTAGCCAAGAAACACGGGGCTCTAATGCACCTCAAGCTCGGAGAGGTCTTGAGGTCTCTGTAGTTGTTGTCTCATCAGCCGCTGCGGCTAAAGAGATAATGAAGACGCACGACATCGACTTCGCAACTAGGCCCAAGTTGGCTGTCACCGATCTCTTGCTCTATGGAGACAGCCACATCATCTTCGGCGCTTACGGTGAGATCTGGAGGCAGTTGAAGAAGATTTGCATCGTGGAATTATTGAGCCAGAAACGCGTTCAATCTTTCCAATATGTCAGGGAGCAAGAGATCTCCGGACTCGTCCGTTCGGTTTTGTCAGAGAACGGGTCACCTTTCAATCTTAGCAAGATGTTGTATTCGATGAGCAATGATATAATATCAAGATGTGTGATCGGAAGTCAGGGTAAGGATCAGGAGGATTTTTACGAGACAGTGGACGAGGCAAGCAAAGCAACCGCCGGGCTTAATTTGGCTGACATGTTTCCTTCTTGGCCGATGCTGCGGGTGATCACGAGATTGAGTTACAAGCTGGGGAGATGCCACAAGAAGCTTGATAAGAGTCTGAACTGCATCATTGATGAACATAGAGTGAGGAGAGAAGCCAAAAAAACGGATGATGAGGATCTAGTCGATCTTTTTCTAAGACTACAGCAGGAAAACGACCTTCAGTTCCTTTTGACAAACGACTGCATCAAAGCTGTCATTCTTGTAAGTTGCCAAACAAGCACACTTTTTTAGTAGCACAGAGCATCTTTCATCTTTTTTACACTTAGAATTGATTTTTCTTTCCTCTCACGTTCAGAGTAATACGTGAAGTAATGTTCTTGCAGGATATGATTGCTGCAGGAAGCGAGACATCGGCCAATGTGCTGGAATGGACAATCACGGAGTTAATGAAAAATCCTTTGGCCATGAAAAGGGCTCAATCAGAGGTAAGACAGGTTTTGACTATCGGAGATAAGCCAAACATGTCGGAGGAGTCAATGAGTCAGTTACACTATTTGAGACTAGTTATAAAAGAGAATCTAAGGGTGCATCCTCCAGCGCCGATGCTAATCCCTCGAATGTGTAGAAAAACAAGTCACGTCCTCGGTTTCGAGATACCAGAGAAGACAAAAGTGTTGGTGAATGCATGGGCAATTGCAAGGGATCCACATCTCTTGGATGACCCCGAGGAATTCAAGCCGGAGAGGTTTGAGGACAGTCCGATTGATCTCAAGGGGTTAGACTTCGAACTCATCCCTTTCGGTGCTGGTAGGAGGATATGCCCGGCCATGTCTTTCGGTTTAGTTACTGTGGAGCAAGCTCTTGCCAGTCTTCTCTGTTATTTTGATTGGAAACTCCCAGATGGTGTGGAGCCATATGAGTTGGACATGACTGAGTCCTTTGGGACAACTACTGGAAGGAAGTCGCCATTAATGTTGTGTGCCACTCCTTATGCTGGCCTTCCTTCACAAGTGTGATGTCCTCAGATCACCAATGATGTTATGAGTACTAATATAGCGAAAATAAAGGGTTAGTTGTGCTGCTTAATTAATATAGCCCAAGCATCACAGGGGCAATTAGTAATTTTCAGTTGCAAGAAACATTTTAGCCTCACAGTAAACCGAGCATTCATTGACTATTCCGTTGAAATATATCCTTAGTTATAACCTGCCAGAATTTGGTACATTGGAATCCAAGTTCAAAAGCTCTATCTATATAGTTTAACCTTATCTAGTTATTTTCCATCTTAATATACTTATCTCTAAACTAGGTTTCTCTTTAAATTGTGTTATCCATAAGATGTTTATGCTTATGCTATATTTATGATCACTTTATCTTTCCATGAGAAAAAATAGGGTGCATAGTTGGGGTTCAGCACTGAGAATTTATTCAATAATATTCTTTTCAATTCCATTCTAGTAGAAGATTGACGATCGGCAACAAGAGATTGATGATCAATAAACAATAGGCCCTTGTGATATGGAGGAGATTATGGTGGTGATGAACGGCTTAATTCCAATGCTACTATCAATTTGAGCAACGAAGAATGTGGATGTGATTGTTGTTCATATTACAAGACTTATAAGATCTTATAGAGAGCGATTACATAAAAAGAACCTATAAAGTGTTTGACACACTTTTGAGAAAGCACAAAGAGGGATTGCAAGAGGCAAGAAAGTAAGATAGCAAAGCACTTTTCTTCTATACATAAATTAACAAAAGTCTTGGCACACAAAGTCCCCATTGGCCTGCTCTCGGAAATTCCATAAGATTATGATCCACTAAAATGTTTTGTATTACAATTTTTGAGAAAAAAGAACTATGAAGGAGATCGTTAGGATTTTTTCGATGATAACTACTCCAACGTCCAAAAGATTGTTGTGGTTTCTTCATATTGATTGGTATTTTAGCCAAAGTTTTCTCTGTGAATCTCTTTATATCTCGATATTATTACAACTGCATCGGAGACTTAGTCTTTCTTACAACAACCACTAAAAATCTTTTTGTTTGGCCAACCTATCCCGAGGCTTCTTGAACTAAACAATGTAGTCTTACTTGATGGAACCATTTTCGAAGAATGGCGACCTACCAAGGTAGTTCAACATTGGATTAAAGTTGGTTTCAACTTAATAACTCACCTCGAAAGTTTTCACTCGAGGTGTGTGTGGTTCAATGACATGCCAATTTGCTGTATATGACCTAGGATAAAAAACATGAAAATCCTAGAAAAACTATGGGCTTATTCATTTGTAGAAAATATTTTTTATTTTTCATCTCCAATTTTCTTCTCTATTTCTATATTTTATTTCTATAAAAAACTCTAAAAGGAATAGAGAATGTGTTCATTTTAGTAAAATATGCGGCCAACTTTCAATAAAATTTGTGAATCTTATTTGCAAGTTCTTCTTCAAAGTCCTTCTATCTATTTTAATCGGTGAAGGCAAATAATAACTTTGATGTACAAATTTCAGTGACCACAAAAGGACACCTAGAAAAAAGGAATATGATTATAGATCTCACACAATGATAGAGAAAAAAATTCTCAAGATAGAAGAAAGATATGTGGGTAGAAAAGAAAATAAAAAATTGAATGTAAATAAAATACTAAATAATAATAAAAGAGCAATAAGAGGATTCGAAGGGTGAAAAAAAGTGAGAAAAACAGAAACACATGTTTTCTCATAAAGATAAGTTATAAAGAAAACTTAACAAAATAACTTTATAGTGTTTTCAAAATCTAATATAATTTTAGAAAATAGAAAAGTGGTTCTAAATTTTTCAAATCAGGAAAAAAATATTTTTAAACAATATCTCTAATTTTTTTGTCTCTGTAGAGATGTTTTTTAGAAAATTAGGGTAGTTTTTTGTAACTAAACAGGCCTTATGATTTTGACTTGGATATTAGAAGCCTTAGTAACATAATGTATGTGAAAAATATCTCAGTTGTTGTATGGTTCAGTGAGTAGGCTTTCAAGTAAACTTTCTCTCGAACCTAACGTTGATTTGGCATATTATTTTCCATTGTACTTTTGATGATCATTAAATTATATTTAATTATTTATCGAGTTGCAAATACTTGTAGCTTATAAGCTTGTAAAGAAACCAAGAATCTATTTGGAAACTTTAAGGTGATGATGGGCACATGATAGAAGCATGATGGTCGATTAATAAACATGATTTGAGGTCGAGATGATGACTTGAAAATAGCTTAAAAAACTCAAAGCACGAAGATAGTTCAAAGATTGTTAGGTTTAGATTTTCATCTTTATTTAGTCGAGTCGAGGATTTGAAATAAAATTTTTATCGATATTGTTTTTGATACCTTATTCTATATGGGTAAGCCTTCACCATTTTATTTAATTTTGCCCTAGTAAATTGATGAAATATCATTTAGCCTAAACTTGAAGAAATTTAAAATATTGCATTTCTATTAAGTTTGATTTTCTAAACTACCAACTTTGGTTGTCCGAACATAACAGACAAAAATCAAAGTTCTATCCTTATCAATTCCGATCACCTGACATATTAGACAAAAGTTTTTAAACTTACGTTCTAATGAATTTCGCTAACTGGATCTTGAGTTCAGTTGTCAAAACTCACAAGTTTAGTCATTTGAACACGAGCTAATAGGGCCTTAACAACTAGTTTTTTTTTGTCATTGAAGCTAGTTTGGTCAAAGTTTTAGTCGATCTAACCTATCAATTTTAGCCTGGGTTTTACCCCAATGGTTAGTTATGGTTACGAAAGGTATTTAAAGATTAGGGGCTTCTCTTTCAAATGGGACACATTGTTCAATGAGGTTGAAGAGGGATGTGGGGATCCTTATATAGGAGCTAAAATGGTGGCTGGCCACAACCTTAAGATCAGCCCGGCGACATACATGAAATCACATGTCTATGGGTAGGAGACCAAACTCCCACTCTTGCCATGATGAAAGTGCAACTGACATTGTCATTGTAGCAACTCAAGTATATGGTTGCTAGGATTCAAGTGACCCAGCCCTTGAACTTCACTTCATGGAATAGTGATCTCGAGAATGCCATCCAATGGGAATCAATGCTTCAGACTGAAGAGACTCGACCTCTGTCAGCCTTCTTCGGTGCATATTAGCTTTCATAGTTTTTACATTTTCTTTTTATTATTTAGGAGAGGATACAAGTCTCCAAAATCTTCTAACCTCCCAAAAGTTCTATAACATGATTTTAATTTTCAAATCCTCTTAAGCTTTTACTCAAACTTTGAGAGACTCTTGTAGTGAGAAAACTTATTGTTATTTCTTAATTTTTACTTGTAACCACTCTTGGTTGTTCAAAGTGTGGGAGAGCCTTGGCTCTGGTTTGTAGAGCATCACTTGCTCAAATTAAGCAAGAAGTTGTAAGGGCATGATTGCACTGATGAAACAATAATTCTAGTAGAGAGTTAAAATTCTCATGGTTGAGGCAAGGACCATGAAGTCAGTATAGTTGGTCATAAAATCACATATATCTTAGTGTTCTCTTTCCTTACTTTCTCTTATTATTGCATTTGTGGTGATTTTCTTGATTGAGTTTGTAATACTTCTATTGTGTTGCTTCATGGATTGATTTATGTGTTTTAGATTGGCTCAAAACCTTTTATTTATTGTAAAACATAATTCATCTTTTGTTAGGTTGTCATTTAGGTCAACACTTGATACTCTTTATTGGTGTCCCTGAACCAATGAATATCCCTCCTCAGGTGAGGGTTGGATTACTAAAATAACTCTTTGGGAGAAGAACATTAACCAACTCATCAAAGGTTTTGGCTTTTTGGATGGTATTGAGTTGGAGCTATCGGGTTAGATGTAGATAGTAGAAAACTTGAGGATGAGTTCAGTTTTGTCTTATTTACCTAGGACAATTTGAATGATTGGAACCTAGTTTTGGACCAAATAGTCCCCAATGTTATGAGGTTCATTATAGCCTTTCTAATTTTAGTTAAATCCAAACATTTCTCCCCTGTAATAGAGATGTTTAGGAATATCATTAAGGGTTATCGAGGTTTTAATAATGGCGGTTGGTGAATTTTGCTCCCCCAAAAAATGTAGGTTATTTGATTCCAACCCCTCCCTGATTTATTTGTATAATGACTACCCCCTTTTGGATCTTCTCCCAACTGACCATAACCTCCTTAGTGATTAGGGTAACACTTTCTAGCATTGAGCTGATCCACAAATCCCACCCAAGGTACACTATGTCCGTATAGCTGGGGCTAATAATGTGGACATTATTAGGTTTGCACCTATATGGTTCACCAAGGCTCATATGTTGTAGCATGATCTATCCGTAGCTCAGTCATATGGTATGATACCCAACTTTCTCTACTTGATTTTCCCCAAGTCTTAACTCAACTTGATCTATAGTTTTGTATGCCTAGGACTTAACCAAACCTCTTTTATGAATGTGATTTTAAAAGAAAAGATTGGTGCCCCCAAGTCACTCTATTGCAACCTCTAAAGAAGAAGAAGAAGGTGATTGAAGGAGAAATTTAGTTGGCTCTTGAGTCACAAGAAGAAGAAGACTCAGAGTAGTGAGAGTCACAGTAAGGCTGAGGAACATAGAAAGAAAAAGGAGAAAGCAAGTAGTTTCTTGGCCCTTGCCCACTATCATCTGAGGCCCTAAGCTAGGATATCATCTAGCCACCATTGCCAAAAACTTGTCAGTTGGAGCCTCCACCCAATGACCACTATCCTGTCTCAAGGTGTGGAGGTTGTGATTAACTTCTGACCTACATCTCCTCTTCTATAGTGAAGTACAATAGGTTGCACTCCTATTCGACACCAAGTTGGAAAAGAGCCCGATGACTTAAATATAGATGAGTGTTTTAGTTGTGATGGTTGTCTAGATATGAACTCCCATATTTCTTGGCTCCTCGATGATGACTTCGTTTGGCAAGGAGTCCAAGACTGCACAGATGTAAGTTCTTCTTGTTCTCTCTCTTAATTAGTTTTTACTTTTTTAATGCACTAACTTTTGATTCAGTTATAGAAGATAGAGTTTATCCATCTAGTAGGTAAAAGGTATTTTGACTCCAAGAAGCTCACTGTGATCCAAAAATATAAGCTACATCTGCCAAGATGGAGTCATCCCTCACATAGTCACAACTATAAAATCTCCAAAAGAGTACTACGGAGGTGAAGAGGAAGATCGAGGAGGAGAAGAGGACTATCTAGATCAAGCATGATGTCCATCAAAATCAATTAGACTAAATCCAACTCTAGCGAGATGCCGACCTGATGAAGGATAAGGAAGAAGCGATAGCAATTTACCTCCAATGTGGGAATTTGCCACAACTTCTTGCACAGATAAGGACTAAGACAATAGTTGATTTCCAACTCAACATAGAGAACCTGATGTCTCAAGGGTAGCTCTTAGCTGACTCCTTTGAAGAAGGATATTTGTGTTGCCAGGTCATGGTGATCCACACTTATTTTCATCTAGATTTTGATCATGTTGACTTCCACCTAGAGCTGTATGATGAGTAGATGGTCCTCCATCTCAAAAAGGAGCATGAAGAACTGATCAGCAACAACCTAGTCCTAGAGGAGGGTGGTGAGCCTAGGGACAACTCCAATTTTGGCTTCTCATTTAGCAAGGATGAGGCAATCAAGGCCAATGAGGAGTCTAGATATCCTAAGTCTATGAGTTACAATATTTCTTTTGTATTTTCTTATTTTGAGCTTTTTCCTTATTCTTTCGATATCAATGAAATGTCTTTTTGTTTCCAAGTTTTGCTTTGGATGTAATTGTGTGACTCATTATTAACTAATGTAATAACAATGCAATCTAAAATTAGTGAGTTTTAATTCGGCATAAATTTCACTACAATGAATCAATCACTTGATTTTATCCCATGAATCTCTTTTTGATTTCAAAATTAGAAAGTTAATGCAGCTAAGTATTCATGACTTTTCCAATAACTTACCCAAGTTTTTTCCTCAAAATAAAAATTTGTTTGATCAAGCCTGAATTGAGGTCAATATATTACTTAAAATTTAATCCACCAAAGTGTTACCTTGGATTCTTAGAAAATCATACATGGTGTAATTCACTCTATGAGGGCCCTTTTGCCTAGCCCTTGGCACTATGCCCAACTTATTTCATCTCGGTCAAGTCTATAACTTGGAACCTAGTGGCCAATTAAGTATATAACTCATTCCAACTTCTCACTATGTCAAGCCTATAGCTCAAATTTGAGTTTTATTTTCCTTGGTCAAGTCCATAACCTCAACCTAGGTATTTGGCCAAGTGCCTAACTTGCAACCTACTATTAGATTAAGCTCATAACTTAACATTGAGTACCTTTTACCTTAGTCAAGTCTGTGACCTGGAAGTGAGTTTTTGACCAAGTTTGTAACTTAAGTAAACCTTCTACTTTGCCATGCTCGTAGCTTTTCACTAAGCTCCTTTTACCTTGGTCATGTACCTAAATTGGAGCCAAGTTTTTAGCCAAGTCCATAACTTAAGCCAACTTTCAACTCACTTAAACCTATAGTTAGGCATCTCGCTACTTTTCCCTCGGTCATGTCTGTAGTCTGTAATCATGAGCTAAATTTTAGTGAAGTTCATAACACAAGTTGACATTCCACTTGGTCAAGCCTTTAGATTGGCATTAAGCTCCTTTTACCTTGATTAGGTCCATAACTTGAAGCCAATTTTTTGGCCAAATTTGTAACTTGAGCTAACCTTCAACTCAGCTGTGAAGCAATGGTCGATCACTTAGGATAGCTAAAGGATCCCAAAAAGTAATATCGAAAAAAAAAACCAATTTAAAGTTTAGTAATATTGGCCTATTGGGTATTGTGAGATTATGACTTTCAACATGTGTAAGCTCCTATTATTAATTACCCTAACAATTATTAAGAATCTCCTAAAGTAAAAAAATCTATCTAATAAAATAGGCACATAAAAAAGAAAGATCATGATTTAATTAATTAAATTTAGAGTTATATGGCTTAAATAAGGGTATACCCTTACTTTGTAATTTAAATAATTTAATTTATAATATAAGACGAAGAATAAAAAGAATATTTCATGCTCAACTGCTGCCCTGCCCCCATATGCTTCATTGAGTGTGATGTGATGAATGACTTATTTGGAATTTGACTTGGATGGGTACTGGGTTTGATTCTTGGCTGATGTAACTAAGTTTGCTTGATTTCAGGGTACTATTGACTACCTTAGCTTGCATCAACTAACTCTACTTGGTCTTGAAGTGTTGTCGATGATTTTCTACTGATTATTGATTGACTTATCTTTTGTTTACTGTAAGGTTGACTTTCTAGAAGAGTGCAAGCCACCTCAGTTTGGTTTTGATTCGAGGGAATAGTTAGTGGCTTTAACTTATCCTAATTATTCTTAATTTGATATATGATGGATTTTTAGCTTATTGTTGATTAGATCTGAAGTACAATTGATGACTTTATGCTTATGTTGGTGAACTTTCTTTGAACATGATATTTAGCTGACTGATTGACCAAGTACAAATTTGCCTTAGTTTGGTTTGCTTTTAAATATGCTTGTTGTCAATTCACATATGGAGTTGAAATATTGCCAACAATTTTGTATTTATTATTGGTTAACATTCTTCAAATGTAGCATTTGGTTGACTGGTATGGGATTAAAGTTGACCACCTAGGAGAGCGAAGACCCTCGAAGCAACCTCGAATCACAAATCAAACTATATTTTAATTTAAAGTGCACTATCAGGTATTGGAAAAATATGACTTCCAATAGGTGTAAGCATCTATTATTAATTAACCTAACAATTGTCAGGATCTTCCTAAAGTAAGAAACCAAGTTAATATAATAGAGACACACAAAAAGAAGAAAGCATTTGATTGATTTTTAAAAAGATAGTACATGAGTTAAATAAGGACATACCCTCACTTTACAACAAATATTGGTGTAGAATTATATAAAATGTGAAAAAAATAAAGAAAGAAAATGTGTGCTGCTACCCTATTCCCCTTGCATTGGACTATGTGACGCTGACACAAATCAACTCAATCTTTGGCAGATATTGATGGCATCATCTGATAGGACATGGAAGAAAATAGGAGAAGTTTAAAGTGATTCTGATAGCTTTGAGTATTGGCGATAGCTTCATTTGGTTTAGAGGCATTTGCCAACAACTTGTTGGGATGAGTATAGCTTTGAAAATTACATTGTCAACTGCTTTTAAGGTTGACTAGCTTGAGGGGTATGTCGTCAATGGCTTCTGGGGTTGACTAGCTTGAAAGGGTGCATTATTAATGGCTTTTGGGGTTAACCAACTTGAGGAGCGCATTGTCAACTACTTCTAAGATTGACTAGCTTGAAAGGTATGTCGTCAACAGCTTCTAGGGTTAACTAGCTTGAAAGGTGCATCATTTATGACTTCTATGATTGACTAGCTTAAAGGGTGCATTGTCTACGACTTTTAGGGTTGATTAGCTTCGAAGCATGGTCAATGGCTTGAAGCATATTGTTGGTTGGCTTTATTTGAGCAAGGCATTGAGGCTAACTAATTAAGCAAGTTTGAGCCTACCTTAGTTCGATTTAAATTAAAGCATTGCCAATACTTTTGGGTTAGCTTAGCTTTGAAGATGCACCGTCAATGGCTTTTAGAATTGAATAGCTTTGAAGTGTGACCAACGGCTTTGACCATGTTGACGATTAACTTCTTTAGTTTGATAGCATCACCAATAACTTATGGAGTTGGATGAGAACATGACCTCAAAATATTACCGAAGGTTCAACACACCTAGTGAAACTTGATTTGACCTTATTTAGTTTCGTCGAAACTAATATAGTTTAGGTTCAAGTTTGATTTCATTTAGCTTAAGTCAAGCTTGACCTTGTGTTGGACCATTATTGAGTTCAGGCTTGCTGGACTTTTGTTCAAGTTCAAGTCAATTTAGTTCAACTTAATTTTAGTTCAGTCTCAACCTAGTTTGGTTTTGCTTTGACTTTGAGTTTTCCCTTTTAGTTTAGACTTTATTTAATCCAATTAAGGTTTGATTTGAGACTTGATTTTGAATTGACTCAACTTGAGCCTGATTAGGGTTGGGTCTAAACTAATTTGGTTTGGATTAACTCAGCCTAGACTTTGAGTCTAACTCAATTTGAGTTTAGTCTATTTATTTGATCAATTTAAGTTCCTTTGAGTTAACTTGGCATTTGTCTATTTGTTTTGATTTAGTTCAATTTCAATGTGATTGAATTATCTCACATTAATCAATTTGACTTAAGGGTTCTTGACTATTTGTGATAATTTTAGGCAGACCCATGGCTTAGCATTAAGTGTGTAAACTCAAGAGAGGCTCAGTTCACAAGCTCGAAAGCTAGCTTAGAGGTGCAAGCCATAGGACTAACTGGATGTGAGTCCAAAGACAAGCCTAGATGCGAACCTAAAGGCTAGCTGAGGTACGAGTCCAAAAGCTAGCTTAGATATGAGCCCAAAGGTTGGCAAAGGTGCAAACTCAAAAGCTATCTAAGTGTGAGCCCGAAAGCTGGCTGAGTGCAAGCCCAAAGGATAACTAAGTGTGAGCCCAAAGACTGGCTAAGTATAAGCTTGAAGGCTGACCGAGTCCCAGTCCAAGGCTAGCTTGGATGTAAGCTTGAAGACTGGCTGAGTACAAACTTGAAGACTGATTTAAATGTGAGCTCGAAGGTTGCTTAAGTATAAGCCTGAAGGTTGGCTTGAATGCAAGTCTGAAGGCTGGCTAAGTGTGAGCCCAAAAGCTGGCTGAGTGTCAGTCTAAAGGCTGGCTGGGTGTGAGCCTAAAGGCTTACTTAGATGCAAGCCCTAAAGTTGGTTGGGTGTGAGCCAAAATGCTGGCTTAGTTGCTAGCCCGAGGGCTCGCTAAGTGCGAGCCAAGAGGTTGTCTTGGATGAGAGCCCGAAGGCTAGATAGGTGTGAGCTTAAAGGCTAGTTGAGTGTGAGACTGAAGGTTGGCTTGGATGTAAACTCGCAGGTTGGCTAAGTGCGAGCCCAAAAGCTAGCTTGGATGTGATCCTGAATGCTACTGAGTTCGAGCCCGAAGCTTGGCTGGGTGCGAGCCCAAATATTGGATGAGTGTGAGCTCAAACATTGGCAAAATGTGAGATCAAAGGCCAGCTCAGTATAACCTTGAAGGCTGCTAAGTGTGAGCCTGGAAGCTAACTAAGTGTGAGCCTAAATACTAACTAAGTACAAGCTCGAAGATTTGCTAAGCACAAGCCTAAAAACTAGCTTGGATGTGAGCTTAAAGGTTAACTGAATGTCAGCCCAAAAGTTGGCTGAATATAAGCCCGAAGGCTGGTCAGATGTAAGCCTAAAGGCTAGCTAAATGAGAACTTAAAGGTTGGCTGAATGTGAGCCCGAAGGCTAGCTAAGTGTGAGCCTCAATGCTAGCTAAGTGGTTAACTAAAGGCTGGTCGGGTGCAAGCTAGAAGGTCGACTTGGATATGAGCCCAAACACTGGCTAAGTGCGAACCTAAAGACTAGTTGAGTGTGATTCAGAATTCTAGCTAAATGTGAGCCCAAAAAAAAGCTTGGATTCTAGTTTGAAAGTTGGCTGAATGCGAATCTGAAGGCTGGATAAATATAAGCTTGATTGTTGTTAGGTGCAAACCCGAAGGCTGGCTGAATGTGAGTCCAAAGACTAGTTGAATACAAGCTCGAAGGTTAGCTAAGGGTGAGCCTGAGGCAGGCCAGGTGTGATCCTGAAGGTTATCTTAGTGCAAGCCCAAAGGCTGGCTGAATGTAAGCATGATAACTAACTAAGTATGACCCCAAAGGCTAACTAAATGCGAGTCTAAAAGCTAGCAATGTGAGAGCCCGAAGGCTGATTAAGGTGTGAGCCCAATGACTAGTTGAGTGTGAGCTTGAAGACTGGTTTGGATGTGAATTTGAAGACTGATTGGGAGTAACGAGACTTCACTATTTTTGAGGGGCCTCGAGTGGCTATAGATTGTTAAAATAATGGTCGAAGTTAATGCGAGAGAACCTCTCCCCAACTGCAAGACAATGGAGTTATAGATTGTCATGATGTTGGTGGAGCTCTGTTGTCAGGCTAAAGATCACAAGTGATTGTGATGTTAAAAATTCTTTTTTTATTATTTTTATCAAATTTTATTTCCTTTTTTCACACAACTTTATTTATTTATTTTATTTTTTTCCTCTTCCTCAAGTTTGAAATCCTTCTTCCTTATTTTAGCCGGATTTTTCTCTTTTTTTTAGCACAACAACTTTTATATATATATATATATATATATAATTTTTCTTCCTTCTCTCCTATTTTTTTTTTAGCAACTTTTTATGTTTTTTATTTCTATTTTCTCTCCCCTTCTTCCTCATGTGCACCTTATTCCCCTTTGTGCCAAATTTCACTAAGCCAAGGAGGCCTCATCTCCTCTCTGGCCGGATTCGACCCAGCCTCTCAATGGTATGGCTGCTGTCCCCATCTCATGGCTAGATCTGTCCACAAGCAAGTAACAGGAGACTTGATTGGCGAGGGGAAATGGTGGAGCTAGCGTCAAAGGGAGGAGGAGCTCGGCCTTGGAATGGCAGGAGGATACTCTTCTTCTTCAGATCTGAGACAGCAGAGGCATCTAGGTCCTGGCTAGAGCTCGTGAGGCTCACCTTCAAGGGAGTGATGTTCTTAGCATCATGTTTGAAGCCCAGGAATGTGCCATCACCGACGTCGACACCAATGGAAGAGGCAGAAATGGAGATGTGGTTGTACAAGAAGACAAGCTTGTCGTTGGGGTTGCAGGTGAAATTGACATCAATCCGGGATGTGAGCTAGTTGGAGGTGATGAGGTTGAAGGCAGGCTCAAGTGGCGGAGGCAGCTCACGAGCATAGAGGCAGTGGCGTCTCATGAGCCCGGATGACAACTTGCGAGCGGCTTGGCTACGATGGCTTGAACTTAGAATTGGACCGACAATGGGAGCAAGGGAGGTAGGCTGATGGCTCATGTGGGCCTGGGGATATGGTGAAGATGTTGCTAAGAGTGGAAAGGAAGCAAAGAAAATGGCAAAGAATAGCAAGAAAAGCTAAGCAACTTATTTCTTCTTGGTTCTTTTGGTTCTTCTTTCTTGGCCTTCTATATGCTCAATCTCTTGCTCAATTTACTCTCTTTGATCTCCATGTTCTGCTCTCTGATGCTTATTTCTTTTCAGGTCAATAACTTTATGTAAGACTTGAAGAAACGAAGTTGGACTGAAAATGATCTCTTTTAGTTAAATTTTTAAATGATTGATATGAATGTAAATAAATATGGATATGACTTATACAAAATTTTGATCAACTTGTGAAGAGATATAAATAAGTTTACCTATTGTAGATGATAAAATTTGAAAGTTGTATTCATTCCAAACACGAAAATTATAGACACGTTATTTGTAAATTTTTTAAAAAAATTAGACTAAATTATAATTTTATAATTTTCAGGAGGTCTTTTTGCAAAAGGACTAATTTATAAAGTTTCAAAATTTTCAGAGTCTTTTTTGAACAAAATTTAGATTTATTCGTAAATAAAAATTTAAATTTAAATTTTAGGGATTATTTATAAATAAAAAATTTTGGAGGGATTTATTTGCAAACCATGGATTTTATAGGGACCAAATCATAATTATCGATCTTTTGAGGATTTATTTACAAACTCTAAACCTTGCCGGATTGATTTGTAATTTTA
>RXID01014564.1:0-76634 GCA_005019695.1 Trichopus zeylanicus subsp. travancoricus
ATCAGGGGTAGGTAAATATTTTCGAAAATGAGGGGTGTAGGTAATTCCGGAAATTACGGGATTATACGTAATTAAGGCTAATTACAGGTATTTATACATAATTAGTTCAAAAATAAAATCCCTAATTCCGATCGGAAGACGGAAAAAGATCCGGCGCCGGCGGTCGGTGGAGGAACAAGATTTTTTCTGAAAATACAGACGACTATGCCAGTTGTTATTATTATTATTATTATTATTATCACTATTATTAATAGTTGTAGGTGATTTTTTAGTCTATAGAAATATTTTTTGTTGTGATTATGATTTATGTTAGCTTCATCCGACGTTCGACCTCAGCTCACTTGGTAGAGCGGAGGAGTGTAGTGGGACAATCTGCCAGATCAATCCTTAGGTTTCTGGTTCGAATCCGCCAGCTCAGATTTTTGACATTTTATTAGTTTTTAATACGAAGAATTTTTTTAAAAAACAATTTTCTTCTTATCGTTTTACGGTTTTTCCAAATTTTCTGTTTGTAATTATTATTATTGTTCCTCGTGTTACAAATTTACGGTCACTATTTTTTCCAATTGTAATGTTTGAATTTTTTTAATTTAAAAAACATCAATTTTCATTTCAAAGCCAATCCAAACCGACGCAACCCAACCATCCATGGATGTGCTTACCGTCCCTACAATTCAGCTGACAAACCAGCATCCCCCGACGAATGCCACCTGACCCTTGGCCTTCTTAAGGTCCTCTTGAACTACTGTGAGAACTGCAAAGCCCGTGGCTGCTTCTGCCATTGAGAACAAACGAGAGGCCGTGAGCAGAAACTAATCCATAAGGAAAAAGCTTAGCAAGAGTTGTAGAGTCGTAGTGTTGTTACCTCTGGTGGAGTACTAGTCGTCCGCGATCAGCGTTCACCCATTGGCAACTTGGATTCTACTGATTTTGGAGACCGATCAACGGAAACGCAACAATTTTGCAATAGAGAAGGTTGTGCTGACGGCAACGGCGCCACGGCGAGGGCAGTCTGGGGTGGGGGTGGCGGCGGTGGCGGTGGCGGTGGCTGGGTTTTGGAGTAAAAAAGGTTGGTGAGTTTATGTTGGGGATAGCGTTTGATTAAAATATAATTAGATGAAATTTAATTGGGTTAGATATAAAGTGATGGATTAACTAAATCAATTTGGATTCAACGTCCGGATTTGGGTCGACCAGATTCCAAAATTCTATTAAAATAGAATTTGTCTAAGTTACGAATGCAATTTTTGAAAATAACAGGGGTTAACGTAAAAAAAAAAAACATAGGTGTTCCCTGTAAAAAATAAATAAATAAGTTTTAACTGAAAGCATTTAAATATAAAATACGGTAATTCAGGGGATTTATTGCAAAGTTGAGAATTAAAGCATTTAATTATTATTTCATGAAATATGGGGGCTTTTCTGTAAGAAATTTTAGCTAATGGGTAAGTCACTGTCACATTGTTACAAACACGAAATTTTATGATAATTATACATCGTTAAGAGGCTTGAATGTAAATATGAATTCTTTTGTTTATAAGTCATTCATTTCAATTCCAAATTTAATTATTCAAAATTAGATTTAATTATTTAAATATATTTTATTTGTCATAGCTAAAACATTTGAATCGGCCTTTTTTTACTCCATTTTAGATTAAATAATTTTTTGATGTTAATTATTTTCATTATTTATCGATGATTGTCAGCTATTATTGAGAGAATATATTAATTTTTGGAATAATTTTTAAAGACAAACATACCAATTTTAGGGGGGGATTTATTATGAGATTAACCACTAACTTTTGGTGGAGCAGAAGATGTATTTATTATGACAAGTGAACAAGACATGATATGTTGTTGGGGATGTAGGTAGACACAATTTTTTAGAGATTTTGGAAGTTTGTCTATGTCAAAATTAGGAGTTTTTTCAGTGCTATTTGATTGTCATATTTCTCCACAAATATAATGTTTGTTGTTTCGTTATTTGGTTCTCTGTTGATATGTTGAAATTCTCTTTTTAGTTATTGGATCTTTTTTGGAGTATAGAAATTTTTTCATTGATCAATATATAAATATTTCTTCGAAAGTAATTATTTTTGTTGATTTCATGTATGTTGCTCACCATTTATATTTAACATTTTCTTTGAATTGAGAATAGGAGTTCATTTATTGAGAGTGTTACCATATTTATAAGATAGTTATTTATTTTTTTCGGATGATAATATTAGTAGTTGATTGATGTCGGAGGATGACTTACTACTTAAGACGGAAATCGAACTAGTGTAATCATTTTCATTGGAGATGAGAGTTTATAGTGATGGTAATTATAGGGGGAAATTTTATTTTCAAATTCAATGTTATAAATATGGTGGTTTCCTTCTTTATCTAAATTTATAATAAAAGTTGTTTTGCACGTATTTTTTTAATTATGATATTTTGATTTTATATGATGTTAACCCGTATCTCGTTAGACACATAATGACGGATGATTACGGGCTTCATTACTGCTAACATTCATGGTCAGAACTAGTTGCAAACAATGCAATACGTCACAAAAGCATAGTACTAGATAGTGATATCCCAAACCAAACTGCCGAGTCCAAACATGCCAAACAGTGGAACTCGGCTCCACGGTGTTGGGATTGGGAGGATAGGATGTAAGAGAGTGACTTGTTGAGTTTGGATCTCTCAAATTTGAATTGAGGTTTAAATTAAAGTAAAAATTTAAAATTAAATTTGAACCTATAATTAGTTTTAAATATTTATTATATAATATTAGAAATTATAATTAAAATAAAATTCAGAATCAATAAAAATCTATAAATTTTTTAATAATACATAGAGTTTAAGTGTGGTGTGAGATTGAACAAGAGAAAAATAGAGAAAGAAATAGAAAAAATAAATAGAAGAGAAAGGAAGAGTATATCAACTCTCATGTGTGGATCTTTCTATTCTTTTTCAATAGTCTTTTGTGATGATTTCTCGTGGTGTTCTTTTAAAAATTCTCTCTAAATGTGGAGGTGTTGTTAAGTCTTGGTGAAAGAATTTAGTTAAATAAGAAAAAACGGAGTATTTCTTATAGATTCTTGTAAAATTTTTTGACAGTGGATTTCTCACTCCTCCCGTGGACGTAACCCAATTTTAGGTAAACCACATATATTATTATGTCTTTTCTTAATTTTTTTTATCTTACATTATTTCTAGTTTCTTATGTTATTTGAGAATAAGATAGTTTATGAATCTTTCGCTGCAAATCTCAATAATTAATATCAGAGCTTACGAGAACAACCAAGATGGCAAAATTTTTACTCGAGGTGAATAAATTTGATGACAAGATAAATTTTATCTTATTGTAGAAGAAGATAAAAAAGGGTTTTTATTTATCAATACGTACAAAAGACGTTAGAGGGTGAAGAAAAAAGCTAACCAAGATAACCAATAAAGATTGGGAGGAGATAGATTAAAAGACATTAAATTTAATTATTTTAAACATAACTAATGAGGTTTTATACAATGTCATTAATGAAGAGACAACAGTGGACGTCCGGATAAAACTTGAAAAGTTGTACATGTCAAAAAGTCTCACGAAAAAATTCTACTTGAAATAATAGTTATACGGATTGTATATGAGCAAAAATACAATTATGTTACATCACCTGAATATCTTCAATAAAATTATCAATGATTTACTGAAAGTTGATGTAAAATTTGAAAAGGACGATAAAATGTTGATTTTTCTTATGTCTATTTCTATTTCGTACGATTATATTGTGATTACAATTTTTTATAGTAAATAAACTTTCAAGATAAAAAAAATGACAGTTAGTCTTCTTTCTAATAAGAAGAGGAAAAACTCTAATATCGATATTGAAATTAGTGAAGGATTAGTAGCTCACAAAAGAGAAAGATCAAGAGAACATTGAGAAAACAAACAACGGTCCAAATCAAAATCGAAGATGAAAGTACAATGTTATTTGTATAATAAGTATGGCCACAACGTGCGTTATTGTTCGAATCGTGGAAAAATAGAGTATTCAAATATAGTGACAACAGTAGAAGATAATACTTATGAGAATAGTGTGAAAAGAAACGTTCTTACAGTATCTATAGAAATCGACACTTCTAATGAGTGAATTTTAGATTTTGGTAATTTTTGTTATGTTTGCTCTAAGAATGATTGGTTTAGTTCTTATGAGGAAAAAAAAAAATACTGTTTGGTTGGACGATAATTCAATCTGTGAGATCGCCGATGTAGGAATACTTCAAATCCAGATGTTTGATTAAGCGGTTCGTACTCTTATTGGGATATGACATATCCTTCAAATACGAAAGAATCTAATTTTACTTAATATATTGGACATAAAATGCTATAATTACTCAACGATAGATGAAGTCATAAAGGTGACACGCGATATTAGGATCCTGATAAAAAAGAGAGAAGTACGATAATATTTATCGATTGGTAGGAAACATCATTGTAAATAGAGTTTTGATGGCTACAATAGTGAAAAGGAACCATAATACTCAGAGTAATTTGACAGACGATAGCCATTTTTTCTAAATTACTTTTGCTATAGAAGCAGACACAAGTCTTCCGAAAGACTTCCAGAAGTATAAAACTATAGATATAAAGAATGAATTCGAGATTGAATCGAGCTCGCGTCTTGCTATTAACTAACTAAGCTAATAGCCCAAGGGGTAGAGACTAGATGAGAGATAATGTTAAAGCTTCGTGATGGTGACACACTCGAGTTCAAGCCAAGGTGAAGATTATTGAGTTTAGATGTCTTGAAATCAAATTGAAATTTAAGTTAAAGTAAGAATTCAAAGTTGAAAACAGTATTGCTATTGCTAGTAAATTTTTTTTAAAAAAAAGAAATTAGACAAGCAAAAGATAAGTGGCTGTTGAACCTTTGAAACATTTCAATTTTCGTTGGGTGAAGTTAACAGTCGACCAATTTACCTTCATCTTCCTTGAACCATGGAAATGGAGCTTCATTCTTAGTTGCATGCCCATCCATGCTCATCACACCTTGTTTAATACATGAGATCCCAATCCACCACGTGGATTTAAATACATAATAATCACAACCAAATCTATGGAAATGGCAAACTAATTCAACTTTGCAACACAATGAAGCCCCCATTATTCAAGTTTGCAACATGACAAAGCCCCCACTCTCATCATACTGCCAGGCATTTACCTCAGTTTCATACAAAAACTATTGTCTTGCCTCGTAATTGCTTTGTTCATATTTTTCACTAATTTCACAAAAAACAGCAAAATGGTGCTCAAGTTCTTTTGGAATTCAGGAAGAAAAAAGAACTAAAAGATGATATGACCCAGTTTCTTATTTACAGAAGCACTAGACTCCAACCAAGATTCAGATAGTATTGTAAACCTAGGAATGTAACCGATAGCAGAAAAGGTAATTTCACATAGGGTCTAATGGAGTGATACGAGCTTTTTTTTTTTTTTTCTTGTCTCGATCCTTTCTTAATGAAGGAACAAAACCATTACAAAACAATCAACATCAACCCCATCGTGCGATATCTGGTAAATTAATATTATTACAGCAGATATTGCTATTCTAGTCTAGAATCAACATTTGGATACAATCACAACCGAACTAATCAGCCATCAACATTTGACAGCTTCCAAACCTAACCCTAATTCAGTCGCCAACCAACCAAAAATAAATGGGAAATATCGAATCAGAAAATCTCACTTGGCTGGCTGCAAAGATGATGATATGATCCAGAGCAAAAATTATAAAACCCTAGTTAAAAATCATTGAACCCAAAATCAATATTATCACCAAAAAGAGCAATATCTGCAATAATTCATCCCCAATTAGAAACATGACATCTAATTTTGTCAGTAATTTCAGCTTACCTGGTGGTGGTGACGACCGTCTATTGCCGGCGACGAGAGCAAGCCGCGAGGAGACCCGGAGCTAGGTGCGGGCTGGGTGCTGGCCGCGGGTTCAGCTGGCAGCGGCACGGAGGTTAGGCCGCGGCGGAGCTAAGCGCGGGAGGGAGATCAGATCGCGGACCGGAGAAGACGAAAGCTTTTTTTCAGGGGTTAGTGGAACTTAAGTCAACTATTTGCCAACGCTAAAGTTACGGCGTCGGCAATCTGGTATAAATTTCGACGATATCATTTTAGCGTCAGCAATGAGTTACCATTGCGCCGGAAGTTATACTGCATTGGCGACGCTTTCAGAACGCCGAATGCATAGCAACGAAAAAAATTGAAAATGGTGTAGCGTGGGATGGTAAAATCCAAATTGACAACTAATATTTTATTTTATTTTATATTTATATATTTAGAATAGAGGATATATAAAAGATGATATAATATTTATAAATAATCTATATTATAATTGCATTTGCAAAAAAAAAATAGTAAAAGATATATATTCTTCCCCGTCCCCAACGTACTGCAGCTGATCAAAAAATGAACAAGAAATAATACCGAGTCTATATTGGTTAAGAACTACACCTTAAAACAAGGAAAACCGTATCGTTGGATGTAATGACTAACTGTTCCTCGCCCATCTGCTTCTCCAGCTCTGGATTGATCAATGGCGGAAATTTTCAAAGTTTGGTTCCAAATTTAAGGACTCAGGCAAACTGGAAAACTTTTGGCAGGGACAAAGGACAACAACTGCCGTATTTGGTATATTCTATTCCGTATGTGTGGATCAACTCCAAGCAAATGGTTATGTCAAAGTTTTGGGCCAATTGGCCGAGAAAACCCAACAATTTTTTTTATTTTTTGTTGTTTGTTCCTTGAAAAATTTATGAAGAAAAAGAACGATATTGATAGTAGTAGAATCAATTCATTAACTTGATACAATATGACATGCAGTAATCAGTTCTTGACATCTTCTGTAAGACTACAACAAATTACATAACTTGTTTTTGGTAGATTCCTACAAGAAAAGGCGATGTCACGGCGAAATTAGATTTAAGAAGGCGGTCGGGGACGGCAGCAGAGGCGAGAAAGGCGCCGAAGACGAAGCCGAGAAGCGCGGGGAGCGGCGGGAGGGGTCGGAGCTGAGGAGGGAGGCCTCGAGATGGCGCATGTAGGCTGTGACCGGGGACTCAGCCGGAACAGGAGGAGGGTCGTGGCGGGGGACAGGGTCCAGCGGCGGCGGGCGCATGTTCTGAAGACGGGCGGTGGACGTGGGAGCGCCGGTGAGCTGCTGCACGACCTTGCGGAAGTCGTTCTTGCTGATGTTGTAGACCCTGGTTTTTGATGGGTTAGGGATCTTCTTGATGTTCTTGCTGATGTTGTTGACACGGAGGTTGTGTTGTTGGTGATTGCCGGTGTGTTCCATGGTGTACCAGTGAGATAGAGATGGAGGAATCAGTGTCAGACGAAGAAGAATAAGAAGTAAATGAGAGATGGACGTGCTGCAAATGCTTCACCGTGCTGTTGGAACGTGTTTGATGGTTCGGAGCGGAAGGGAAATGATTTTTATTTATTTATTTATTTATTTATTTATTTAAAAAAGTCTTCGAACTTTGGTATGAAAGCAAGTTTTTCGGTTTCGGTCAGCGCACAACCAAACCAAACCAAAGCGAACAAAATTTTATGACTTTCATAGTAGGTCTTGGTTGGAACTCGAGTGAGCCGAAATTGAAATGTTTTGATTCCGGTTTAGATATGAATCGAAGTCAAAATTAAGAAAAAATGCATTATATGGATTTGCAAGTGTTATGGGGATTGAGGCACTGGCGTGCAGTAAGTGTGAATATATTGATCCTGTGACGGCCACGGAAGCAGAACGAGATGGGAACGCGTTGACGCTTCCAGAAGAATGATGGCCTGGATCAGGGTTTGGACTTGGTCCGGTCAGACACGCAAGCGGAATGAATGAATGGCTTTTATGGGGTCAGACACATCAAATGAATCCAAGCATCACAATATTTTTTTAATACTTATCAAATATTAGTTGACCAGTTTTATTTTTATTTATTTTTTATGAGAAATCACCGCTCTTGGATTTGCGATGAATCCGAATAAAATAGAGATCGACCCGCGATAAAAATGTACCCCGTGTGAAGGTTTTTAATTTGATTTTAGGAACGATTTCGACCTCCGCCAAAATTACTTTATTTCTTTCCAAAGATTTTCAATATCCGATGTAAAATTTTAAAATAGTTTTTAAAATCATTATATTATATTTTCGATCGATACATTTGATCGAATTTTAATATCTCACTCTTATAAAAAAAAAAATTGGTTGGAATTAGCACAGACTAAATTTACATAAAATTAAACTTTTTTTATTATTATTATAAAAAAAATCACAAACATTATATTATAAATTTAAAAAATATTTCGATTAACATATTAAAAATTATTTTATTTTTATTGAATTTTATTGATTAAATTAATATAAAAATTAAATTATTTTTTTAAATTTTATTTCGAATAACTATTAAATTAATTAACAAATAATTTTTTATCTCGATCTTTGAGAAAGACTATTGTTTGATATTACAAAATTTAAAATTTGAATTTAATTTTACTAGATTCATCGTCAATGATTATTGATTGACTGTCTAAATTAAATTAAATAAAAATAATTTAATTTTTTATTTTAATCTAATCGATAAATTTGAATTAAAATAATATATAAGATGAGTAGATTTTTTTAATTGGGATAAAATAGGTGACTTTTTATAAATTTACTATAAATCTGATGATTTTTTGCTAAAAACTTAAAATTTTAAATTTTTTTAAAGAACGAATTAAATTATTATCTTAGGCGTGTGCAATATACTTTGTTACTCTGAATAGGATATTTCTATATAATAATATCAAATATAAGGGGTTACATGTAAAACTCCACTCCCGCGATTTTCCTTATGCGGCCGAATCCCTAATTTCTTCCTTCGAATCCAAATCGAGATCAAGACCATGGTTTCAGGTATTTTTCACTTAAAAATCCTAACTTTTCTCTATTCTTCGATTTTTTTTTTCCCCATTTCTTCCTGCAAAAACAATCTGGCTCAGAAAAATACTGGAAAGGTAGATTTTTTTTTTCTCTTTTCTTTTTTGAAGACAGAGAAAAATCAGCGTTCTGCGATTACCTTTTCTTCGTTAGAGAAAATGAGGCAAAAGTCTCATCTTTTTTTGTATATATGTTGTTGATCTTTTGTTGTTCAATTTGCTAGTCATAACTGGTTGATTTTGTACATTCATTCTGCCTTATTTCCAAATTAAGTTATAGCAGGACCAGGAAGACTCAAATTGGAGTTTAAACTTGATTTTTTGGTAATCAAATTTAAGCTTCATGAAATGCAAGTTTACTTGGTAGTCACATAGTATGTAAACATCATGGGGTTTTGCTTAAATTGTCTGGGAAACTCATGCAAATCGCTACCTTTTTGTGCTTCGAATTTCTTTTCAGTTGTCACATAAACTCTTATTAGCTTACATTGGATAACCTTTTGAGGGAAGAGAACTATTTCACTTTTGTCTTTCACGGAGGCTTTTGATTCACCAATCATCTGATAAATAGATTTTGCTTGTTTGCCTTAACAGTGAGGGACAGAATGTGATCAGTGTAAACCTTTTATCGAGCATGGGCTATGCAATGGCACAGATAGTGGACGGTCATCTTTGATTATGCTGGTAAGTCAGATGGATTACTCTTTTGCTTCGCACAACCCTATGGATTCCTCAATTCTGTGCAATCCTCTTACCAGAGAACTTCCAACTCTACCAAATGCTCCTCTGCTAAATGAGCCTTCTTGTCATTTTCACAAGAGAATGCAAGATTTTCCAAGTATCTCATGCCCAAAGGCCTCAAGGACATCCGCGGCAGCGGGATTCTGGTATAGTGGAGGCGTATACCATTGGAAGCAATGATTAAAGGAGAAATGTTTAATATATTGGTGATTTTCTTTTGCAGAAGCCTCTCTATGTTGATGAGAAGATACATTGGAAATTGAATCCGGAGACTGTCGGTTATCTGCCCCAGTTGCTGGCTTTCAATGTGCAGTATGCAGAGGAGGGCGCTCAAAATTCCATCCGTCCATAAGCATATGCAGCTAACCCTGTTGGAAGGGAGTGGATGTTTTGACATTGCTTCGTATGCAGCAACGCTGAATTACGGATATTCATGGGTTCTCATGGATTACAATGAGGATTGATTCGGAAGAAAGCTATGTCATCAGCCTCCGAAGCCCACATACTTGTCTGGAGCATGGAGTTAGCAGAAATATAAGCACGTATGGCTTCGCTATGACTCTCTGCTGCTGTATGACATAGACAAAGGCTGCAGAAGGACCGCGCATTTGGGAGTTTCCACATATAGATGGTCATTCAGCTCAGTTGATGCTGGATCTTGGTAGAGGCTATAGAGCTATAGAGCCAGCCTGATTCTCTAGCGAGACTTCTAGGACAGGAAGACCGCATTGGCCGCGGGAAGATCCTTCCACCAGCGCCTGGGATCATTCGGAAAGGTGGCAAAATGATGCAGGCTTTCAAGTATCTATTATGCGTTGTATCCACTTATGGGGGCCGGTCTCCTGCTGCGCAATTGAGCAGGAAGGGAAGGAGGATGGAGCTATGTCAAATTGCCAGTAATGCAGGGATCTAAAGTTAAGCTGCTGAATATTTAGGGATCACTTGATTTTGGGTCAATCTTGTTCTGATTCAATCAATTGATTTAGTTCATTTCTAGTATTGCTCTGTTCAAGTTTGGTAAATGCTGCACTCATTTAAGCCTTGTTATTAATAAGAATATATCTGTTAAGTAATTAAGGTTCCTTTTGACGTGGCTGGTTTTTTATAAAACCGAAAAGATAAAAAGAGATGGGGTGAGAGAGGCTCGAACTCTCGACCTCAGGATGACTCGGAAGCTATGAGACCTACGCGCTAGCCAACTGCGCCACCACCCCTTTTTGTTATCGAAAGATAGAATTTTCTAATTAATTTTATTAAGTCTGTTATAACTGCGACCAGACTACAAATGCCTACGCAAGCAGACAATTCAATGACGAGTAGTAAATCAAATGGCCAGAGCAAACAGCTCATTGCAAAACGATGCATTCTTCGCCTATACACATGTACATCCAAAATATATCCAAAGTACTCCCAAAAATTCAAGTTTAACTGCTTGCTGAAGACCCAAACATCCTAACACAGCAGCCAAGCTCACCTGAGCCATGGAAATCTGCAGGACTGCAGCTGCAAAATGTTGTATTTACCTGCCATTCTGGGGCTCAGCGACCTTGGAGTAGAGCGTGGCGGTGAGCTGCTCTCGTGTGTAAGAACAGCTCGACATTCTCACTGTTACCTGCTGGATCATCAAATCTTTTACTACTGTTACGCTCGCGTAATGCACCTCCATCTCCAGCTCCCTCAGAGCCGCCATCAGCCTGGCGGCGGGGTGGTTCTTCTTGATGCATTGGAGCCGGATCATCGCGTCCGGCCCCAGAATCTTCACCTCAATCTCTACTCCAATACACTTCGGTCCACCATTTGCCAGTTTCACATCGCAGTTTTCACGCTGCTGCGCCGGAGCAGAGTCGCGTTCTTTCTTTGTTGTTTCTATTTTTTTTTGCAAGTCATCTTTGTCCAACTCCAGAGTTTGCAGTTTAGAGCGGAGCTCATTAATGTAGGAAATGGCGTCCCCGAGCAGCGAGGCTTTGTCCATCTTGGAGACGTTGGGGACGACGGCGCGAAGGGCGTAGAATTTCTGGTTGAGCTTCTCCCGCCGCTGCCGCTCAGCCTCTACGTGGTTGAGCGGCTCCTCCCGACCATTGGCCGGCTTCCTCCCTCGCTTTCGAGGCCGCTTCTCCGGTTCGATCTCCATTCTGCTGCTCTCCACTTCCCGCACGGATGCTTCGAGATCGGAGTGATCGGAGTCGCCGCCGCCGCTGCTGATGATTCCTTCCGGCCTCATCTGGCTTGGGACGGATGATGGCCGGGAAGGGGCGGAGGAGAAAGAGAGCATACCGTCCTCGTTCCTCGCCCGCGAGGTTGCCCCCGTGGATCCCTTATGCTTGTTCATGTCCATGATCTGGTGGTGCTGCGGGACTAGGCCGGAGGGATTCCTCCCGCCATCGCCAAAGTTCAGGATCTCCCCGGACTCCGGCTTACAGGGCTGCGCCAGCGCCGCGCCGCCGTTGAGGGGGAAATCGGAGAAGTTGAATTCTCTGGCGTAGAAGGGCTGCTGCTGCGATTGCTGGGTATGGAGATGGATCGAGCTCGGAGCTTCGGTGAGCGAGCTGGAGCATGGGTTTTCGAAGGGCTTCGAGACCGAGATCTCCGAGTTCTTGATCTCGAACAGCGACGGATCCGAGATCCAGAGCGCGGCGGGATCGGTCTCCCCCTGCTCCGCCACCGCCGCCGGCGCCGGTGGTGGCGCAGCCGGGAGGAAGGATCCCGACGCGTTCGTCTCGACGCCGTTGAAGCTGAAGAGGAACCGAACTTTGCTGACGATCTCGCTGTTCTCGAAGATAATCGACGTGGATCCGAGCTCCAAGACGCCGCTCCCCACCGGAACGCACACCATGGTCTGGATCCCGAACACCTTCCCCTGCCGCACGCGCTCGCACGGAGCGGCCGCGAGTCGGTCGCCGCCGGTGAGCCAGATCGAAGACCCCGAGAAGAGCGCCTGACCCGGGAGCCCAGCGCCGTTGACGAAGGACTGAGTCATGGAGACGAGGAAGAACCACTCGGTGTCTGTGACCTCTTCCTCCACGTTTTCGTCCGGGGACGAGCAGGTGCCGCCGGAGATGAGGGAGTTGAGCTCGCGGAGCACGCGCTTGCGGTGCTCCTGCTCAGCCTTGGCGGCCGTGGAGGAGACCTGCTGCTTGCGCTTGCCGGCGCCGTCGTCCTCGCATCCTTTGTAGTAGCCGTCGCTCCAGCCGAGAAGGGAGGCACCGGAGGCCATGTCGACGGAGGACTGCCAGAAGATGGCGTAGGTCCAGCTCTGGCGGGCGCTCTCGATGAGGGTCTGGAGGCGCTGCTGGAGGGTCTCCTCGTTGAAGGCCGGCGGGGCGAGTTTTGCAGGAGGCGCCGGAGTGGAAGGGTTCCAGGTGAAGTCGGAGGAGCCCATGAAGGCGTCCTCCATGACGGAGGCGTTGTCATCGGTCCAGAGGTTCATCGCCGGGGCATAAGACGGAGCCACTGGTGGGAAGGGCGGCGGCGGCGGCGAGGAATGGGGCGGAGATCCAGCGGAGAGATGAGGGGATGGTGCGGATGGGGTGGGGAAGCGCCTATAGAGAGACAGAGCCGTCGGTCTCTCAGTTCATTTGTAAGATTAGGGTCAAAACTTGAGGCCTCTGTGATACTAAAAAATGTTAGGGACTTATATGTACTATTTGTAATATTTTAGGTAGATAATGATCTTCGCATCTAATTACTAATGATCGGATCGCGTACTATCGTGCGGTTTGTTGGCAGTTCCATCGATACCACCGTGTCTCTACGCTTGGTTATTTCAAGTAAAAATAATTACGATGATTAAATAAATACATTTTAATGTCAGATATTAACTAATTATCGTCATGGTTTGTAAAAAACAACATTTTGACAATAGACTTACTACATCTCTATATCTGGTCATTTCAAATTTGGCAATACACGGCTTAGATACATCTCCACATGTAAATATCTAATTTAGATTCCAACTTAATTGAGATTATTTATAAAAGTAATTTAATGAACGAACCAAAGAGGTGGTTTTGTTAAATATGAATAACGCTATCGTATAGTATGCAAATAAGATATAATCCAAAGGGTTATTTGTAATATTATTAATAAATAGGAAAATTTTCTATAATATTTTTTTATATTTATAAAAATATTATAATTCTTTATATATTCATGAAATATTTTGTTTTGAGATATAATTCTTTGTGAATATACAGAAAATTATAGCGATATTTTTAAAAAACATCACTTTTCAGGGTATGCAAAAATTTATAATTTTTATGTAAATATAAAAAAATTATCATATTTTTCCAGAGAAATATACAAAAATATTTTAAAATATATATTCTGGATCTAATTTGCAAATATCGAACATTTCAGGGGTGTATTCATAAACGTATCCAAAAAGACCCAAGTATTTTTCCGCCGCCAGCTACAAGAACACACAGGAATATCATATCACGTGGAATGGGAATCGACGAAAATTTTGACCGGACGTCGGCGCACGTGCGAAGTGAGAGGCATCTTCCCCTAACGATAGAATCCAGCCGTCCATTTCGACAGGATCACAGCACGCGAGATCGGGCCCATCGCGATGTGGTCGCTTGCGGTGCTCATTGATCCAAATTGAATAAAATATTTGAAAAAAAATAATAATAATAAAAGAAGGCATCGGAGAAATTTGGCATCCGGCACGTTTTGCTCGCTGCTGTCCAAATGAAAGCAACGTTTATTTACTTTCCTAATTTAATTTTTTTTTTTTCATCGCGTTCACGTCACGTGCCGGAAGAGCTTTGCCATGTGAATGTGATTAATAAACAATTAATCAAATAAGAAGCTGATTATATCTTTAAGTACGTAGGCCATCGAGAGACTTGTGACTGTAGTAACTCTGGTCCAGGAAGTCACGGTGCCAACCAAAGCAGACTTGACGCAAATGTATTCTCGCGATGATTTTTTGATTCTTATTCTGTCAAATACAGTTCGAACTTTTCCACCTTCGCTTTTCAATCTAAAAAATTTAGATTCAACAAATTGTAACATCGATTCCAATTAGGAGATTGTCGATTTATAAAAAAAATACTATAAATAAGATTGTCGAAAATTTTTTATTGAAGACCACTCAAATGGCCAAATTAGGAATAAGTAAAAAAATCGAAAAATTGATACATTGTATCATATTGGTTAAGAAACATATCGAAAAATTAATTGTTAGAATAAACTAATATGGTTATCCGATTCTCATCAACACTTCACACAAAATTGGTGAACTAAAACCATCGATTTTAAATAAGTATATAAACATATTTATATATTTTTTTTAAATATCTTTCTCAATCTCTACTAAAATTATAGTTGTAAAAGATATCTTAAAATATTATTCTATAAATTATATTTAATTTTTAAACTATTATAATGTAAAATTAAAATTAATAATTTGAGCAATCGATACAACGATTTTAGAACCGTTTTAAAATTGGTTTATAACCGAAACCGAAAATTTAGTTCTTAATTCAAATCGGTAAGATTCTAGTTCTAAGATTTTCAAAAACCGAAATTCAATTCTATTTTTAAAAATTATATACCCGATAAAATTTACTAATTTTGTTCATCCCTAATCCAAACTAATCATGATCGGAATAAAATAGAAGACAAAAAAAAAAAAAAAACTATAATAGTTCTTTATCTTGTAAGTACCTTTCTATCTATAGTGGATAAAAGTGGTTTGATATATTCAAAAATTATTTTATCTTAGTTGAGATATCCATGGATCTTCCATAACTAATTATTAAGAATTTCGATTTTTTTAAGATTATATCTTAAGCAATAAAATATTTGTGAAGGCTAGGATTACTTGACCAAACAATTCACGAATCGAGCTTCGTAAACTAAATAGCTCATCTTGGTAAATTGCTTCGTTGCAATGGCCTTATGCAAGGCAAGATAGAAAATAACAAAATGAAAAAAAATGTGAGAAGTGTGACTTTCTAAAAATATGATTTGATTTATTATTTTATTTGATTTCGCTGGGAAGCAGTGGAGGTTGGAAGTTGCAACAAGGATGCCTGAATTACTGGTGGCATCTGATTACAATTAATTTGAGATACAATGACTCAAAAGAAAAGGAAAATTTTAATCCTATGAAGCATTAGGGGTGAGCAAAAAAAATCGGAAAACCGGTTAACTAGACCGTACCGGTTGAGAACCGTACCGAAAACCGGTTATTAGTGCAAACTGGTACGGTTCCGGTTCTGAAATTTCACAGAATCGGTTTTCCGGTTCCGGTTCCGGTTATTCGTTCTCTGAAAAACTAGTTAACCGAAATCGTATCGGTTTTCCTCTCTATATATAAAATCCTAACCCTAACCCCAACCCGAACTCTAATTGTGCCGCCTCGCCCTCGCCTCGCCCTCGCCTCGCCCCTGCGCTGGCAGCAACGCGCCGCTGCCGCCATCTCGGCCTCGCCCTCGCCTCGACCCTGCTCTCGCAGCAACGCGCCGACGCCGCCGCCTCGGCCTCGGCCTCGCCCCCAAGCTCGCAGCAATGCGCCGCCTCGCCCTCGCCTCGCCCTCGCCTCGCCCCTGCGCTGGCAGCAACGCGCCGCTGCCGCCATCTCGGCCTCGCCCTCGCCTCGACCCTGCTCTCGCAGCAACGCGCCGACGCCGCCGCCTCGGCCTCGGCCTCGCCCCCAAGCTCGCAGCAATGCGCCGCCTCGCCCTCGCCTCGCCCTCGCCTCGCCCCTGCGCTGGCAGCAACGCGCCGCTGCCGCCATCTCGGCCTCGCCCTCGCCTCGACCCTGCTCTCGCAGCAACGCGCCGACGCCGCCGCCTCGGCCTCGGCCTCGCCCCCAAGCTCGCAGCAATGCGCCGACACCGCCTCGGCCTCGCCCTCGCCTCGCCCCCGAGCTCGCAGCAACGCGCCGACGCCGCCTCGGCCTCGGCCTCGCCCTCACCCCCGAGCTCGCAGCGACACCGCCTCGCCCTCGCCGGTCGTCGCAACGCTGGAGATCCGGTTAACCGGTTTTAGAACCGATTTATAACCGGTTTAGAACCGGAACCGGAAAACCGGTTCTTCATCCAAACCGGTACGATTCCGATTCTCAATTTTTTGAGAACCGGAATCCGATTGCGGTTCTCAAATGAGCAAAATGGGTCGGTTAACCGGTTTTGCTCACCCATATTAAGCATACGTGCGTTGAACTTTTCACATTGCACGCGCCTTAATTATGCTATAATGTTTGGAAATTTTGTTTTTAGCCCCTGAAAAGACTTTTTTTCTTTTCAGACCTGTCCATATTTTTCATTCCTTTATCAGTCCTTTTTGTCTCATCGGATGAATCATTACGCTCGTGTTCTAATGCGGCCTTTTTCTACCCGGCCTCCACGTATAAAATGCCAAAATTATCCTCATGTATATTGGACATCGAGAGCTAGTGGCGGAGGGATAGATCTGGAACAAACTATTTTTCCTCCGCCAAAATCTTTTTTTATGCAAGCAATATAATTGTCTAGTTCTCATTGATGCACATTATAAGCTCGCCCTACATGTTTTCTAGATTATTTATTATAATATTTTAAGTTTGAATCAAAATTAAATTATTTTGATTAAACTATATCGATTTTGTTTGAAATCAGAATGAAACAACTTTGAAAATTATTTCAAAATCTTTTTTTAGATCATCAAATATTCTAAATTATTGTAATTAACAAAACAATCGAAACATATCAACTTTAGTAGATATCGAAACCAATTTCAAAATCAAAACCTTAGTTTATTATTAGTTGTATGCGATATTTTCTCTATATAATCTTATTTGTGTACATTATTCTTATTGTGGGCTATTCTTATAGATATCATTTTTTTTATACTAATTATATAATTAATATACATTTAGATCATATTTTAGTAATATTATATTTTTTTTATTAAGT
This sequence comes from Trichopus zeylanicus subsp. travancoricus, assembly GCA_005019695.1. Lineage (NCBI taxonomy): Eukaryota > Viridiplantae > Streptophyta > Magnoliopsida > Dioscoreales > Dioscoreaceae > Trichopus > Trichopus zeylanicus. The sequence continues at coordinate 17,617 of RXID01014564.1, forward strand.
TTTGTTTATATATATGTATATTTATTTATTTATTTATTTATTTATATTTCAATATAGGTATTTACTAGTATTTACTATTTTAAATTAGCTATAGTAGACAACCAAATCAATATGCACAAAAAGGATGGTTTTTGAAAGTTAATGTGATGTGTTGCATTTGTTTGTGCGTATATTTTGAAGTATATTTTGAATTTAGATATTACATTATTTATAAATATATATATAGAATTTTTTGTTATTGCCAATATTAATTATATCGTATATTTAATTGATATAGTATTCTCTGATCGATTATACATATATTACCTAATTTTTTATGTTAAATTTAGTGTATGAAACTACTTTAAAGTGATATTTACCACGCCTAACCATTATACATGGATTAATATATTGTTTATTAATATATCTTGAATTGCTTGCTAATTTGCAACAAACTATTTATCAAATAGCATATTTATTGCTTATAAGCCTTCAACATTACTGTAGTTGTATAGTTATTTTAATTAGTGTCTAGTAAAGATAAGGATATTAAATATTCATATTACCATCTTACCTTTACAAAAAACTCTAATAATATATTATTTTAATATTTCATATGACATTGCCAACTTATCAATACAACATAAAAAAAAATCCATATAGTCTTCAGAAAATTTTTATTTAAATTTAAATTTAATTGGAAAGAAGATTGATGGAAGGATCTACTCCATCAAATTCGCATCGTTTATCTTTTGATATTTCAATAATATTGAAGCCACTCAATTTTATGTTATTCAACCTTACTTATAAATTCTTCGGATGTTTTTGTATATCAATTAAATATGTTATATGTGATATATTAAAGACCTAAATAACAAATATGTAATCTTTTAGTAATAAATGGTATTTATATTGAAATAAATAATAATTACATATAATATACTATCATGAAAACTGATACAAAAAGATTAATTTGAGCCAATAATAACAAGTAATGTCTATATTGAAATAAACAACAATAGCAACATGCATAAACCCTAATTAGATATGACAAATTGTTTTATAAATTTAGGATAAATAGGATAAATATTGTTCTTCAATCTAACAATGTATGTATGAGAATAAAAGGAAATCAATTTAAAATATTACATTTGTATCTCAATTTCAAAAATATTGTTCGAAATTTATTTTAAAAAGTTTGTTATTATTTTATAAACACACTGTACGAATCAAGTCTCCCACAATGAGTTTTTCTTATATCATCTCCCTCTCCATCCCATGTCTTATTGTATTTTACTTTGACGCTAAAATCTTCACCAAACTGTTCCCTATTATTTTGGATAATAACACTGCATAAAATAATAATAATAATAACAAATTTTGAATTATAATATAAACACCCAACAATAATTTTCATAAATGATTCATACGAAACTCATGAGGATGACACAAGATTATTACAACAATATTTGTAACCATATAAGAAATCAATGGCTCTCTGTTCTTTGTTCATCTGAGAATGATGTCAATAAACAAATTGAGGACATATAATCAAATAATCATATAACTTTAGAAATCAAGTTACGAAGACCTGATAACAATAGAGGAAGGTTTTCAATGCTCAGTGAACTACGTGCCACTCTCCTAGCTCTGAAATTCTGAGAGCAATGACGATATCACTTCCAAAGACTTCCAAAATTCTACTCATGATCTCCAGAAGTGACACATCCATGACTTCCGCGAATAACTTGTCGAAATCGATCGCCTTCTTCTCCACAGTCGCATCGCTAACCGTTGCCAGAACCATCCGACCTCTTCTCTTTTCGAGCTCCACAGTCACATTCTGTCGCCGCCGTGATTGCCAAAACCATCGAATCTCTCCTCCTTCTAATCTCCACCACGGCCGATAGTTGTTGTTAACATACGACAGTCATAATCGACGGAGTAGCCAACAGCCCCATCACGAGCTTAGACCGCTGGTCTTCCGACCGGCCCTTGAGAGGATTTTTCGGTGGAGAAAAAATTGCTCGTCCCCTACTATCTGTCATACCACCAACAACCATCTATGTTTAATATAAATGAAGAGGGTAATTTTGGTATTTCACATATGGAGAATAGATGGAAAAGGAGGCAAGGAAGAGCGCAAACCCATCAATTCGCTTGAATGGGACTAAAGAAAAGCTGACAAGGAATGAAAAATATTTGAGGGTTAAACACGAAAAATAATTTATTTCAAGGGCTAAAAATAAATTTTCCATTAATTTTGACCATGTTTTTCATTTTTACGACTATATTTTTATTTTATATTATTCGAAATAATAGCTTGCTAATCAAGATTACAACGGTGGTATGGTGGCTATAAATGTCGTCTTAGATAAAACATTATGCGATCTAAATTAGAAATATTGTTTGATGTAGGTTATGAGTTCACCTCTGACTGCGGTAAGTCAACGACTTAAGATACAATTAGATTTATATTGCAATTAACATATTGTCATTAACGGCTCTAAACTGCACCTACAAGCAATGAAAAAAAAATTCTCACCTGGAGTCTAATTTTTACAACATAAGTAATCTCCTTTTCATTTTTATTTGTTTATGCCAATGGATTTATTCTTCTATCAGCACGTTTCGACAAAAACAAAAAAAAAAAGAAATAATCTAAGTATGAATTAGTGATCTGCTTAAAAAAATACATGACTTAATTAAGGAGTTATTTGTCTTCAAATTGTTATGTCGAAAGAAAAAGTAAGCCAAGACATTATTTGCACGCAAACTATTATGTTAGGCATATTTGTGAATAAACAATTAACGAAAGTGATTTTGGTTCATAGATTAATGAAAATAAATTAGTTTACTTTAACTTGGTGATGTCACGTGATATATATAAATTATATCGACGGTCACATGGCGTAATACATTGTTGACATTATATACTGAAGTCAACTGGGTGGTAGCACCATGTAGTACACTGTATACGTAAGTCACGTTAGCGGTCGCTTTGGGGGGCTAAACTGGTTTATCCATAAATTTAAAACATAAAGGGCATTTTCTGCAAATTCGTTATTTTTCAGGGGATTATTCGAAGAAAACCATTTCCGAAAGCGGGGAAAACGTGTCGCGAAAAGGGTGTAGGTGTGCTTTTCGTGGGGGCGCGGGCTGAAGAGCACGTGAAGGACAACTTGACTGGGCGGCGAAGGACACGTGGTCCGTCGCGCAAAACAACCATGAGACCGGCCTTTGTCGGGGTGCCCGTGAAATGCTTGCCACGTGGCGTTAACTCTTTGGGTATTTTTGGAAATAACAATTCATGTTGGCCCGAATTGTCGACACCTCAGGCATTAGTCAGCACTGCAACGTGCACCTCCGGTGTGGACTCGTTTTTGTCGTTCGTCGAACTGGGCCTAAAAAGAGATCCGCTACACGACGACGCTATCTGTAATTAGAACGTGGAATAATGCAAAACGAAAACGAAAACATGTGATTGTGTGTGGCTCAACTATTTTTGCCTTTTTATCTCTTCTTTTCGGCTTTTTGATTGGAGTCTACTGCCTTTAAAAATTCAAAAAGGTCTTTTCTCAAGTACCACAAAAATTTATCCTCTTTTTTTTTTTTTCTCCTCCACATGAAATTTATTATTTAAAAATCGAAAATTAAATATTTCTAAAATTCTAATTCATGACAATTGTGTTGCGATCTAACTCCTAAATGACACGTTACAACCAAACAGTATTTTTGATTCTAAACACTGTTTGATTGGAAATCACAATCAATATCAGAATCAAAATTAATAAATTATTTTTTAAAATTAATATTTATTTATTAAAATTAATACTTCAATAATTTAAAATTTAAAAAATTATTTAATTTTTTATAATAATTAAATTTAATAATATTGTAAAATAAGTAATATTAATTTTATAAAAAAAAAATAATTCGGAAAAAGACTAATCCTAAACTCATAAATAATGGACAGCTTGTGTAACGTTGATTTGCTTAATGACAAGATTATTCCGTTGAGAACTAATAGAAGCATAAATGATGGGAGTCTTTTTAGTTGTTAGCGACAAACGGAGCAGGAATCCATTTCAAATGCAACTTCTTCGGAGGCAAATGTCTAAACCATTTCAAACCTGACAATACAACCTCACTCTACAAAACCTCAAAATTGTGGATTTTTGCCATTCATATCTACACTAAAACAAGGAGCCTGTTATTTGTTAGAGTACGATGTCTATAAAGATCAGTTGATGCAATGCCATGCGATGCTCTATGAATTTGCAAGTCCTAGCAAGAAATAGCCTCAAAACAGACCGCGCATGCTCGAGTTGGGACTCGAGCTACACCCAGAGGTCGGTCTATGCATAGGGCTGTCCTCAGGCTGTGAATGGAACGTCTTCTGCTTCTTATCAAGAGGCTGCAACCTCTGCACTCGAGGCTGTTTCGATAGAGACCGCTGCCGCTCGGAAATGCACAATAGAAGACCCGATCTTCGTGTAGAAGGCATGCCTCTTATTAATCTCTCTACTGACTCATCCATGTGCTCATCCTTTTCGGTTACCGATGCAGGTGTGTCAGCTTTCCTTAAGCCCTTTGATTCCATACGAACTTGTGGAACTAGGATAGTCTCTTCATCATCTGCTGATATAGCCAGATACAGCGCTGTTAAAAGTCATGCATGAAGCAAAGTATGATGTAACTTGGTAAGGATATCAATTTGTGTTCTGAACTTATGCTTTACAAGTAGAAACTGATAAGGGAAACTTACAGAAATTTTCGTCTTGGAAAATAGCATCAATGCCACATTCGTCAAGGATAGGTCTTTTGGGAGATTGCCGCTTGATTGGCTCAGGTGGAGCCTCCTCAACACTACAATTATTACTTCATGAGAGGCCAGATGTACCAGGTAGTGTCTGATCAGGGTTTCTTTCAGCCTCATTCCGTAAAAATTCTGAGAAAGAATCTGCAGTTGGACCTGCCTCTCCAATCAAAGGTGAGGGAAACTCGGTGTTGAAATGATCTAACACAGATGTTGGAGTATCAGTATAATTATAGACATCCGGATGGACCACCTTCTGCAGCTCCATAAAGTTTGAGAACCAGGGGGCAGACCCCTGCTTTATATAGAATAGAATGTAAACTGGCTGGTTCAGTATTTCTGATTCTTGAAGTCTCATCACTTGTAATTAGTGACATCAAAACATTAAACCTACATTATTATTCTTGGAGTACATGCTCATTCCAAAGATTGTACCTACCAATCATCCATCATATACCATGTTGACACCGAGGGTCAGATGAAACATGTAATGCCCATAAAACTGACTTCTGCCCATATGCACAACGACTGCATGTAGCTCATATTTCACAGAATCCTATCGTCAGCTAATACCCAACATGAGGATTACTTCATGGTCATCATACAAATGAGATAAGCATAAGACCTAAACGAGACTTACTTCCAACTTCTGCAGAGCTAAGGAAAGGCTTCAAATCAAGTTCCAACTCATAGTTTACAAGTTTTTGGATCTTCTGCATGAAAAAGCTATTAACCTTGAATCCCTTGAGATGTATGCAACAACTGAAGGTACTTTGTCCAGCTTAATTTGCTTCTCCATTGACACCCGGCCTTGATAGTCTCCACAAGTGAATTTAGATCCCTCCTCCATTTTTTTCCACTTTAGTAAAGATTCAAGGGCTTCTGTGAGGGGATCTGCATTATCAATCCCCAAACTGAGATCTAGTTCAAAAGTATCTGAACAGTAGCCACAATCAGAACATCACAGCGGAAATTTGAAGACTTGGGGTATATTATTAAAAGAAAGCATAAAACATTGAGCTTCAGATATATCTGTAAATTAAAATCTGGAGTTTTGAAGGGTTAAATGATACCTGACTTCTAAGACGACCTCCAAAAACCTGTGTGACGAAGCTTTTCCTCTTCGGCAAAAGAAGGGCAATCTTTCGAGCTTGGATTAAGACGGCAACTGTGCACGCCATCTAGCAGGCAGCAGAGTAGTTCATGGGCATCCCATTGCTGACCTGGCTTGAAGTCAGATGATAATTCTAACAATTTCTAGGTCAAGGAAATGCAACATTGAAACTATTTTCCCACTCAAGCATCAGACAAATAACAAGGACAGAATGGACAGTGCTTAGCTTGATTATGACATGTCGAGCAGTTACATAATTAATAGATTCACTTTACGAGTAAGGATCTTATCATTAACATTAGTTAACACTCTAGTCCCAGATTTTTGGAATGGCACAGATGATTATGTTTTGTTTCTTGTAGGAATACCTTGCCAGGTTCAAAGGAATGATACTCACCTGCAACGGCCGTGCAATTGATCATTCTTCAATGTGGTAATTAGATTTTTTATCCGTTTGTATGGTGCAAAATAAGTATAAATCTGTAGAGTTAATAACACCGTTGGACGTGATTTGCTCTTGCAGGAGAAATCAACTAATTGAAACTGAGGCTATGGATCAATAGAACAACATTTTCTTTTCTGTTACTGGATTTCTTACGAGTTTCTTCATCTGGATCTGAGATTATTCTCCTTTGTGTCAACTTGTATTATGCTCTATAAGATAATAATCATATTTTAACTTTTATAGAGCTCAGATGTTACTTGAAATTGAGAATTGTGAGCAGGGTCTACCGATAAATTCCTGCCAAGCAGACAATATAGAAACTAAGCACTTAAAAGAGAAATTCCACTTCTCTTTAGCTTTTGGTTTTTTATTTATTTCGTGATTTAGTTGTAATTTTTACATATTTGATTTCTATTTTGTGCATCCTGTGTTGATTTATTTAGGATCACATGCTATGTTGATGAATCCAAACTCATGTTGGTCAGAAATTTTGGAAGATTTACGATGTCTTCCAAAATTATGCATGTCTTTTTGTTTTGTTGATAATTACTTATATTTTCCAGAAATCTCATGTTTTGTTTACATACCGATGTATGTTCTCTTATCAAACCTCAACTCAACATGAGGCCAGATACCAAGCCGATTTAGCAAGTCAATTGACAATATCTGAATGAATTGCTAATGAACTGACGCGCACCAACACAATGCATTTGATTTGTAGATAAAGCACGATTTGCTTCGAAATTAAGATCAAAATAAATAAATCACTTTTACAAATTAATTTTTTTATAAAAAAATAACGCTTCAATAATTTAAAATTCGAAAAATTATTTATTTTTTAAAAATAATTTAATTTAATAATAATATAAAATAAAAAAATATTAATTTTATATAAAAAAATAATTTATTTGATTATCCGGATTTATCGGCAAGCCACGGTTGGTGCTTTGGTAGTGTTCTACCAAACGTGTCAACGATCACGCGTTCAACCGAAGACCTTCCCTTCGGAGTCAAAAAACTTCACCCAAATCACATAACGAATTTCTCCACTAAATCACAAACGAAAGACAAACCCAGACCACGCCACACATCGGCTAAACATATTGTCCAAAAATAAAATGTCACCAATCGCCTGTTGACACGTAGAAAAGGGGCACCCAGCGACAATTCCGTAACTTTTGCAGGGACCTGTCCAAATCCAGGTCGGGACCACCATCCCCAACTCGGCATCGTTGAAAACCGGAAACCACGACAAAGCATAAAACGACGCGATCACGTGTACGGAGGACACCAACACGTCGTCTCGAAACAACGCTGCGCTCGTCTCCCCCAGCGCCCGGCACCACCCGCCCCGCTCCAAACCAACACCTTATCCCCTTCCCGCCCACCCTCCATAAAAATTAATTAATCCACAATTTATTTTTCCATAATATCCAACAAATTCCTCGCAAAATGCTTTACATTTACAATCTAACAGCACACCAAAAATTTCCCCTAAAAAAAAAGAAAATAAGTAATATTCAGCAAAATGTTGTATTCATACATACCCAAATTTCGTCCTTTTCTTCATTTTTTTCTCTTTATCCATGACACGACGTCGATCTCTCTTCGATGATCCTCGCCGTCTTTCGTTGCCGGAACGCCTTGATCGGGCTCAAGAAAAGCCAGGCTTTCCCCTTCACGAGCTTCTCCGGCGACCCCTCCGGAGGTGGCTTCCCGGCCACCCGCCGGAACGGCCACAAAAGCCCCGCCCACCCCCTCCTCGCCGGCGCCAGCCGATCGCTGACAACGGAGCGGGACCTAACAAACGGCGCCGCTACCGATCTGGACCGCCGGAAGGCCGGCTCGATCTCGATAAGCTGGGACACGCGGCCGACGGCGCCGTTCCCGGACATGGAACTGGATCTGGGCAGCTCCGATAAGCCGAAGGAGGAGGAGAACGACGATGACGAGGACGAAGCCGAGGTGGAGCACAAGCAGGGCCTCGAGCGCGCACAGTCGGGGCAGAGGAGGAGGAGGCGCTCCCGGAGGCAGAACGGGCAAACACCGGGGATTGACGGCGCCGCCCGGTGCTTCCGGCACCGCCCGATCTCCTCTTCCCAAGGCATCGAACCCTCCATTACCGTCGATCTGTTTGACCTTGTCTTCCTGGCCGTCTGATTTCGCTAGCTCCTTCGCCTCCTCCGGAACTCGCAAGATCGGCACCAACCGGCTTCGGGGATTTAAGCATTATATAGAGCTAACCACGGTTAAGGTGGAGCTGCCGGATCATGTTACCGAACATGCGATATTTCCAGTGGGGACCATGGGCGTTTTCGATCTGGAGGAGTTTGTACAGTGGATAAGGAGGAGATGGGTTGATGGAGGGATGTGATTGATTTCGGGGCGGGGTACAGGGAAAGCAGGCTGGTAGCGCGGGAGACATGATGCACGTGGGGCTGGAGCGGTGCTGTGTCTCGCGTTTCGAGGACAGTTAAAGTGCTGCGACATACTTCGACACGTTGATTGGCCACTGGGTACGAAAGGAACCCATAGATATCGGACACGTAGCGTATCTAAGTTAGTATTTGATAGGATTTTAATTTATATTAGAATTTGTATTAAACTTGTGAATTTGTAAAAATCAAGTATTTCATTATTATTAGCAAAAAAATCATTTACTTTATATTATAAATATATAAAAAATTATATTAATTAAATTTTTTTAAAAATATTTTATTTTTATTCATTTTACTAATTAAAATTAATATTCAAATATTAAATTATTTTCATTCGAATTTGATTCAAATAATTATTAAATTAATATAAAAATTTAAAATTCAAGATAAATAATTTTTACTAATAATGATAATATAGGTGATTTTTTTTATAAATTTGCTACAAAATATGTGATTATTTATTAAAAATTTTCGATATTAATATCAATGTCTAAAATCAGTATTTTGGTTTGGAAATTAGAGGATATGTTTCTCTAACTTGCATCCTGGATGCAAAGCTTGATTACCGTGTATTATCTCGCGACAGTAATCTCTGTTTTGGTAATAATAATTTTCAAGAAAATTTTAAGATAAGAATCGCTATCGCGAGACATCGAATCCCATAAAATTTTTTTTTGCAAAGAATAATTTGTTTGCAAGTTGTGCCAATAGTGGCTCCATATATAAATCAAGCAATTTAAGAGCTTGCTTGGTTAGAAAATAAGGGGGAGAATGATTATAAGTGATTTTATTTTCGTTTTCTTCAGTGTTTTCATATTTTTTTATTTAGAATAATTTTAGAAATGATCTAATAATATTTTAAGTTTTAATAGAATTACTAATTTGATAGATATTAATATAATTTTTAAATTATTTATACAAAAAAAATAATAATATGTGTATTAATAATTATATTTCGTCCAATCAAAAAAAAAGTAAATAATTTTCAACTAAAAAGTATATATATATATATATATATATATTATATATATATATATATATATATATAATAACTACTTTATTTATTTTGAATAATCAAATAACTGCTAAAATAACCTCGAATTCTAACTGTTGTGGAGGAGGGCTGAAAGGGGTCACTCGGTGGTCAGTTGGAAGCGCACGCCAGACAGGCTCGGTCCTAATCAAGCGGGACAGCGCGCTCCAAACAAAGATTCTTCGGGTAAGATAAACTCAATTGTATGGCCGTGAAGGAGTCCAGCGGATCAGGCCCTAATGAAAGAGGATGATGAGGCGGCGGGTGAACCGGCTCAGTGAAGTCGGACCGGGAGCACTCGTGTGTTTGAATTGGTTGACTTTTTTCCGAGTTTAAATCAATGGTTTGGTGTACCTCCTGATCGCTTTAGGTTTGACTCTACGACAAAGTCCTCCTTGCCGCGACACGTGTTGAGACACAGAAACAGTCCGAGCTGAAAGGCTCTGTCATCGTTACCACATGTCAATGCGCAGACCTTCAAAATGCCTGCACAGATAGAACGCCTTTTGAATTAATTAATGGTTTTTGACTTTGTCGAGAGACTCGAGACTCAGGAACCTTTCGTTAATTGCATCGAGAATGATTGTTTTTTTTTTCTTATAATTATCCGAAAGACTTGGGCTCCATTTAATTTAAAATGATCAACCTATTTCAAAATTATTTTTTTTTATAAAATTAATATTACTTATTTTACATTGTTATTAAATTAAATAATTTTTTTAACTTTAAATTATTGAAGAGTTAATTTTGATAAAAAATATTAATTTATAAAAATAATTTATTAGTCTTGATCCTAATTCTGATCCTGATCCCGAATCAAATGGTGTCTTAAAGTTTGGACTGAGCCATCTAATTTTGATTTCAATTAGCAGTTGCTGTTGGAATTATATTTCAAAGGAAATCATCAAGATCAATAAAGATCAATTGGGCCCTTTCTAGTGTATCTAATCATTTTTCAACTCTATTTAAAAAAAATTTCTAAAATATTATATATATATATATAATGAGCATAAAAATTTATCTATAGATTTTTAAGTTTAATAGTATTAAGTTTTAAACTATTATAATTATTTACATATTAGTATATCTTAATTATATTCTAAAAAATTTAAGGTATACTAATTTCTAAATAAATTTAGTGATTTAAAACTTGATAGGATTAAGACTAAAATCTTAAACCTCAATTTCGAAATTATAAACTCTAAATCCTAAATATTTAGAATTTAGGATATACTAATTCTTAAATAATTTAATGATTTAAAACTTGATAAAGTTAATGTTAAAATCCCATCAATAACATTATATATAGAGAGAGAAAAGGATAAAATCTGATATGTATATTTATGTGATTGGTGTAGGTAAAAAATCATCTATATTTATTAATATGACAAGTGTAAAAAATAATTTCATTACTTATGTTTGTTGCAATTGCTTAGTATTTATTGGTAGGTAATCATTGGAGAGTTGAAAGAGTATTAAACCAGACCTATATAGTAAGGTAGATATTAAATCATCCCAAAAACTTAAGTTCATGAAATATGAGTTTTTTTTACTATATATATTAGACTCTATTTATTCAATATTCGATGTAAGACTAATTCATCATATCTAATATTATAACAGGTAATGTGCATAACAAATAAAATCATTATCGGTCGGAAATCTCTCACAGGATAATGCTCTGATGATCAAAACAATACTAAGTTTCCATTAAAAGGGGATAGAATTTGATGATAAGAAGAGATAAAAAGAGGATTGATCTCAAGAGACCATGAGAGGAAAAAGCTTCCCTCTCCCAATTGTTCCCCGTATATGAGTTGCTCAGACGAGTTAGATTGAGAATATTTTAGAATTTTAATCGATTCACGGCACCGTTGTATAACAATTTTTTGTAGTTTAATAAGAGATGATGCAAAAAGTGAAGTAAAAAGTATTTTTTGGAATAAGAAATCACTTGATGGAAGACCGCGTCAACATGTAACGTTGGGTTCTCACAGTTCGGTGCAGTTGAACAACTCTTTCTTCTGAATCAATTTCGTGTAATGACAGTTCAGAAATGATGTTCACTAACAAGAAGAACTCCCTCACTTCCCTGTTTGCAACTGCTTGAGCAACTCTCTAGTTCTATTAACTCCGTGGTTGTTCGAGTGACCCACGTCTTGAGTAGATCCATCTTCAGTCTACATTATATACAGTTGCCCTCTCACTTGGTAAATAATTCATGTTGACACATCAATATCCATCTATACAATGAAAATGTTAAAATCATTTATTTTTTAATTTATTTATTTAGAAATATTGCAGCGACAAAGGGCAAGACTAAATTTTCACATTTTTAATAAGATTTTAACGTAAAGGGTTATCTGCTTAATATTAACTAAGGATGTAGATCGGTCGAATTTGAATAAGCTCAACTTGTCTCGAGCTCAGCTAGATTGCAAAAGTGTTAATTCGAACTTTAGTCAAACTCAGTCAATAGGATATCATTTGGTTTATAATTAAGATCAAAATTATTAAATTATTTTTGTAAAATTAACGTTATAATAATTTAAAATTTAAAAAATTATTTATTTTTTTATAATAATTTAATTTAATAATAATATAAAATAAGAAATATTAATTTTGTAAGAAAAAAATAATTCTGAAAAATATTGATTCTGATCCTAATGCTAAATCAAACAATGCCTAGAGCTCGAACTCAGCTCATTTCAATTCATGAGTTCAAATGAGCCCGTGAGCTCAAATTTGATTTTTGATAGTATTAATCTGTAAATAAGCATTTTTAGCTAATTAACATCAAAATAAAACCTAACATTCAAATGCTATTTATCTAAAATTATAAATATCACATATATATAATAATATGAAATTGAGTTAAGCTTTCAAGCCGAAACCCAGCACGCCGGTCCTATGCCTCCTAAACCCCTTCTCTGTAGTGGGCTGGATCTTGTTGGGCCGTGTTGTAAAGATTGACGAGTGCAACGAAATGGCCAGTGCCTCAGCGAGTGATCTACTCATCGTCTTTTACTGGGAAATGGATTCGGTCACTACCCCTGATCTACACCCTTGGATTCCCATCCAAAGGGTCTGCATCCATCGCTGCATTTGTGTTCGGAGGTTCATTGATTTCCATCCGACGGCCTAGATCAGCCGCTATCCTCGAAGACATAGTGTAGAGTAGATGGGCAATAGACTTTTGCTTGATAGCCCAAAAGAGTGGTAGATATCCAGATTTTAAATTTCACACGATTTTAGTTAAAATTGAAATATTTTGATTTTAACGGAGACTAAAATCAAAGGATTTTAAAAATTATTTTAAAATTTTAATATTTTTTTTTAAGATTGTGAAATATTTTAAAATAATTAAAATGATGGAAAATAAAATAGTCAAAACAATTATGAAATCGAAAAAATCTCAGTAGAAACAGGATTCCGTTTATAAAAGAAGATGCGAGCAAATATATATCTCAGTAAAGTCAATAATCAAAATAGCAACAACAATATTGCCCAAATTTTGGCATTTACTGCACACCACGTGTTAATTATATTCTTCAAAGGAGATTATGAGCTTAATTTCGAATATTCCTCTTCGGTGAATATCGCACGGCGAAGATCCCCTGATTTTGGATTGCCGAATTTAGACCGAAACCGGCCATAAATATTGAGTTGGTATTATTGGCTTATAAGATACAAGGAAGGGGCAAGGTCGGTCGATAGGAGCAATTAATGGATGAAATAAAGCAAAGTCAAACGCAATTGATATCGGGCGGGGGCTCTCGATCGTGGACTTGGTGGGATGCACAGGACATTTTATCAGCCGCGAGGATTGACTGCAATGACTGCAATTTTTCACAGTCTACGCCCTGACGTGAACCTGATCGCTACTCGCTCTCAGAAAATTAAATCCAAATCATAGACAAACATAATTAACAAAATAATAACAATTTCTTTCAACTGTGATTAATTACGGTAATTATCGTGTAATGATAGTTTCGCTCGCTCATTATTCGTCTAAAATTATTTTTAAAACTTCGCTATTAAATTTGTTCGCGTTCAGACGCAATTGTATAAATTCTAAGGATGACTCATTACTTAGCCTTAATTACTAACCGATTGTCATGATCTAAATGAGCCGAATATATCAAGTAGCAGATCATGATTGATTACAAGTGTTATGAGTCATCCGTGCGGCGAAAATACTGAATAATTTGGATACGATATGTATGCGAGCGTAAGCAAAAGGTAGGCAGGCCCCCGCCCGTTGACACCCTCCCTGTCAAAGTCGACGCTACGAAGTCTTTCAAGAAAATTTCCTGAAAAATATTAGACGTGTCAATTCAAATTAACTGAGTTTTTTTTTTTATTAAACGAGTGAAATTTTTTAACTGAATTGTTCAACTCGTTTCAAATAATTGATTTATTAAATAACCCAAATTCGAGTCGTGATCTAGATCTGATTTAATTTACTTAATTGAATATGTGGTAATTTGATCCGATTTAAATTGATGCAGAATCAATTCAAATTGGTTCGGCCTATTTAACTAACAATAATAATTCAATAAATTTCAAATAATTAAAATAATAAATTATTTAAAAATTTATAACAACAAAATATTAAATTTATGAATAATATTTTTTAAAAAATTACTAAAATAGCATTATTTAAGTTGGATTAATTTATAAACAAGTTAATCCAACTAAACCAATCCGATCCGTTTATAATCCAACTAAATAAATGAATTAATAAAATTATAAATGAATTGCGCTAATTAATCCAACTATAATCCCTTTTTAAAATTATAATCGAATTAATTTAATTATAAGTCAAATTCAATTATAATAAATTCAAACCCATTACATTTGGATCACATTCGAATCGAATTAATTGATCAAATTATATGTTATCAGGCCTCTTCTTTGAGAAGGTTGTTAGTACTGACTAGGGGTGAGCAAAACCGGTTAATCGAACCGGTTTTGCTCATTTGAGAACCGGAACCGTACCGGTTTGGATGAAGAACTGGTTTTCCGGTTCCGGTTCTAAACCGGTTTAAACCGGTTCTAAAACCGGTTAACCGGTTTTATATTATAAATTTCCTGCAAATTAACCGCGATCGCCAGCGTCGGCGAGGGCGAGACGGTTCTAAAACCGGTATACCGGAGCTCCGGCGTCACGACGACCGGTGAGGGCTAGGCGGCGTCGCGGCGAGCTCGGGGGCGAGCGCGAAGGCGAGGCGGCGTCGCTGCGAGCTCGGGGGCGAGGCCGAGGCCGAGGCCGAGGCGGCGTCGGCACGTTGCTGCGAGCTCGGGGGCGAGGCGAGGGCGAGGCCGAGGCGGTGTCGGCGCGTTGCTGTGAGCTCGGGGGCGAGGCGAGGCGAGGCCGTCGGCGCGTTGCTGCGAGCTCGGGGGCGAGGCGAGGGCCGAGGCCGAGGCGGCGTCGGCGCGTTGCTGCGAGCTCGGGGGCGAGGCGAGGGCGAGGCCGAGACGGCGTCGGCGCGTTGCTGCGAGCTCGGGGGCGAGGCGAGGGCGAGGCGAGGCGAGGCTGAGGCGGCGCAATTAGAGTTAGGGTTAGGGTTAGGGTTAGGGTTTTATATATACTGAGAAAACCGGTACGGTTCCGGTTAACCGGTTTTTCAGAAAACGTGAAACCGGAACCGGAATCGGTTTTCCGGTTTTATAAAATTTCAGAACCGGAACCGTACCGGTTTGCCTGAAAACCGGTTTTCCGGTTCTCAACCGGTACGGTTCGGTTAACCGGTTTTTCGATTTTTTTGCTCACCCCTAGTACTGACCTCGTTGACCGACGCGGGTGCATGCGCTACTGGCATGGTTGGCGCAGCTCCTCTCGTCTGAGCAGGTTGGTTGGTGTATTCGACGGCCGGATCAAGTAAAGATATGTTCAAGCCAACCATTTGAGTTATGTTCATGAACTCATCACAGTTCCGGCCCTCTTTTGGCCTTCTTTCCCTAAAGCAAAAAGACATATCTTAATTTTTTTAAAAAATTTAGTTGACAGCAGAAAAAAAAAAAAAGTAATTACAAAAAGCTAAAAAAAATTATACAAGAGATTAGCGCGATACTGTTCCATTAATTTTTTGATTCCTAGTGTCAACATGCATTAACCTAACCATCACCATCTTAATCATCATCATTGACATTTTAAATCCTATTTGCATCAAAAAATCCGGCGACCTAATCGTAGTTCCAAATATAAATTAAAAAAAAAAAAAGAAGATTAACCTAATTTTGTTATCAGTAGTTGGTCTAACATCATTGTTTATGAAAATGAGATTCGTATCTTTTAGTAAGACCCAATAAGCCTACTTTTATGCGACTGCGGTCCATCACGCCTCCAATCGGACGGTTATTATTGAATCAATTTGATTTAATTTACAACCAAACTGCAAACCGCAACTAATTGGTTCTACTAGTTATAATTCGATTCACCGGATTTGTTCTATCGGTCGAAGTTTTTTCGATTCAGCTTTCAATTTGGGTAAGTATTTTTTTTAAAATTTTATTTATCAATAAAATCACTAAAATCAGATTTATTTATTTTTCTTTTTTAATTTTTCCAATGACAAGCACACAAATTATTATGTTCTTATTCCGACATGGCGGATATTCGGGTCCTAAACCCTAATCCAGGGATTCCGCCGTTGTTCATTTCTTTCTATTTTTTTTTAATAAAAAAAAAAAAGATAATAATAGTTTGCTGAAATAGTTATTCCTTTTTATCATCCTTCCGGTATTTCTTATCCAATTCTCAAGCACACATCATGCATGGTGTGCCATGCCCCACATTCGTCCTCTTCTTAAAATGCTCCTCCTAAAAAAATAATGTGAAATGACGGAAACGACCTTGCTCGATTTTTAAATAGCTGAGAGGGCTGGAAGCGAGTCAGACAACTCAACGGGTTGGACGCATCGTGCGTTGGCGTCGTCCCACTTGGGTCAGGTTGGTTCGCTTGGATTCTGGGCGAACTCAATTGGTGGTTTGGATTTCAGGTTGGTGGGAAAGAGCATGTGATGAAGTGGTTCCTTGTTGGAAACCCACCATACATGTCAAGCTCATGTCCATTATGACGTTAATGACAACCCATGCATGCACTGTCATAATAATTAATATTCGTCCTTATTGTTTTCTAATTTTGATTTTCAAGTGTGTTTGGTTAATCAATTGTCAGAGAGACAAAGAAGCCGATCATAAAACTATTTTAACGCCAACTTTATGACAACCTAATATAATAAAGGGCATAGTCGTCATTTGACTAATAAAACTATGTCTACAATGTAGACATGTTGTTAATGTGTCGTGAATAATTTGCGGCTTCGACGAAAAAAAAAAAAATACAAAATATAAAAAAAGGGGCGTAAGAAAAGGAGGGTTCCTTGCACCCGACGCATCTTCGAGGCTCGGATAGCTCCGAACCAACAGGCTCGGACAGTCGGCTTTGAGCGGATAAGAACGGCCAAGCCCCGCCCGTCATCCTCATTCCCTAACCCCCGCCCCCACTTCTCACCGCCATATGACCCTTATTATTCTCTTTCTCAAATCAAGAACCCAACCGCAAGAACAAGAGAAAGAAGGAGAAAAAAAAACCAAAAAATTGAAAAAAAAATTGTTTCTAAGCTGGCGATCGATCAAGAATCACCGTTTATGGAGCTGAAACCAAAGAGCAGGAGGATCATGGTGAGCAAGCTCGCTTGCTATTGTTATTTTTCTTTTTCTTCTATTTTGTGGCTTGTGTCGTAATATGGAGAGATGTGCAGGGCGGAGGAGGCCCTGGGGAGGAGGAAGACAAGTGGCCTCCGTGGCTGAGGCCGCTCCTGAAGACGAGCTTCTTCGTGCAATGCAAGCAGCACGCCGAGTCCCACAAGAGCGAGTGTAACATGTACTGCTTGGATTGTATGAACGGCGCCCTCTGCTCTCTCTGCCTCGCCTACCACCGTGACCACCACGCCATTCAGGTTCGTCGAAACGGCGACTTTTTCTTGCTTTTTTTAACCATTCCAAAAGGATGAATTTTGATGCCACTTGAGTATCTAATTCTCTTGTTTATTATTTTCTTTCTTTTTCTAAAATCACAAGAAAAGTTGGTTCTTCAGATTCGGAGGTCGTCCTACCACGACGTGATCAGAGTGAACGAAATCCAGAAGGTTCTCGACATCGCCGGAGTTCAGACCTACATCATCAACAGTGCCCGCGTCGTCTTCCTCAACGAGCGGCCGCAGCCGAGGCCCGGCAAGGGCGTCACCAACACCTGCGAGGTCTGCGACCGCAGCCTCCTCGACTCCTTCCGTTTCTGCTCTCTCGGCTGCAAGGTAATACCAAAACCAAAATTCATCCATATTATTAGTCGAGCTATTCCCTAGTCTCTCCCTGATCATTGGTTGATTTTTCAATTATTTGTCGCAGATCAACGGGACATCAAAGGGGTGGACGAAGAAGAAGCGGTCGGAATCGGAGGAGTCCTACACGAGCACGAGCGAGAAGAGCAATGTGGTTCAGAGTTTCACCCCGTCGACCCCGCCGCCGATCAGCCACCGCAGCGCGAAGCGGCGGAAGGGCGTGCCCCACCGGGCGCCGTTCGGTAGCCTCATTCTCGAGTTCTAGGAGAGCAGATGCAGCTATACAACTGAATATGAAATGAAGTTCATTCCATTGCTTCTGTGCTTCTCTTTCTGGAGGCCGGCCATGGATGACTTTGTTATTGTTGTTGTGTATAGAAGAAGAAAGGGTTGCTATTGTTGACAGTTAAAGAGTTACGGTTATCGAGTTACAGTTTACAGTTACAGTTATGTGTGGGTGAAGAAGATAACGCCTTCGTTAAGATGTGAATTACTAGTTTGATGAGCAGAGTGATGAATAATTAGTATGTTTAAAGAGAGCCTTAATGTGAAAACTTGGGAATGTAACGAAGGGCTTTTTCTTTTTCTCAATGTTTATTTATTTATTTATTTATTTATTTTGATAGTGTTGGCCCGCTGGGCCCAACGGGCGGGGCGGTGTGGTGATGGGCTGATGGACGGTGAGGATTTGCTGTAGTCTTTGTTGTCGGGTTCCCACCGAGATGGTTGGTGAGATTGTTGTATGGAGGATCCATTTCCAACCGTCCAAATTTGAAAGATTTCCCCCTACTTTTTTTTTTTTGAAAAAAAAAAAAAGTAGTGATAAATAGGTTTTGATCATTGTCTAGTGGCAACTCCACCATGAGCGGACCAGAGTTGTTGGATCTCATTTAACTCCTTCCTTTTGCTCTTTTTATACGAAAAATATTGGATGCTGTCTTGAAAATTTTCTAAATTTCTAAAAAAAATATATATTTTTAATTATGATATTGAATTTTTAGGTATAAATCTAGCCCTAGTTTGCCCTTGTATTCTTCCTGGAGCCCTCGCATCCGATGGAACACCGGGCAAGCAACAGGCCTGTCGCACGCGACGACGGTTCAATTCCTGAACTGCTGCGGCGTAAAATACATTACTTTTTGAACCTACGTAAAGAAATCCTATAAAACGTATATCTTCATTTATTTTTTTTTAATTTTTTTTGATTGCAGTATTTGTTTCTTATCGATTTTGTTGACTGCGATCAACTCGATGAGTCATAAACTACAAAAGTTTCGTTTTCCTTCCGGCAACTTGCATTCCGTGCCGTTTGATTTGGTTTGGGAGCTTTTCGACTGGTTCGATTTCACGCCCTAAAGCTATGATGTCATTTAGCTGGCTAATTAATCAGTTAATTGAGAAGCCAATCAAGCCCATCGACTCTATTTGAATTGGTCAATGTCATCGGGCGTCTATATAATTGGCTCAACTCCGATTTCTCCGCCCACGACAGACTCCGGTTTGTTGTTTAAGGCGAATGATTCGAGATTTTATATTTCATAAAATATCTTGAATTTTAAAAATTTGCGTTTATTTTATTGGACCTATAAATTAAAAAAAAATATAAATTTTATTTATTGTTTGACTATAAAATTTAATATGTAATTTCGCATACCGAACTTTAAAATTTTAAATTTTAAAAAATCAGAAATTAGAAAGTTTCAAAATTTTTAAAATCTCGTATAACTAATGCCAAAATTTATAAATTTTTAAAATTTGAAAATTTCAAGCAAGAAACAAATCCTAAGAATAAAAAAACTAAAATTTGGCAAGGTCGATTATAAAGTCGGAGGGTCCATTGTACTTGTTATTGCCATAAGTGATGGTAGGCCATGGTTTTGGCAGGTGTTAGTTTGTCATTAATTTCTTTAATAATTTGTGTGGAAGAATTGAGATAAAGATGAGTGGAGACCCATGAGCGCCAGTAGATAGATCCGAGCGAGTGACAAGACGCGGAGTCCATTCGATGCAAGTGGTTCCATTGTGACAAGCCTTTGTGGGGTCGACTTTTTCCTGAAAGCAACCTAAGAATGGAAATAGAAAATGCAAGTTTGGAGTTTTTTTTTTGCAGAATTTCGAAATAAGGAATCACATGTTTTGTTATTATTATTATTATTATTATTATTTATAATTTTCACTTATATCGTGAATAATGTTTGCAAAAAAAACCTCGGTATATATGGTTAATTTTATTCGAAAAACATTCCTTTTTAATCGATTTTTAAATAAGAAAAATTTATTCTGATTTTTTAATTCAAATAACTTGTGTGAAACACCGTGAAATACTTAAATAATAAACAATGAAAAAAAAATAAGAAGAAAAATATTGAGTTAATTGTATCTCAAAATCGTATTTTTCGAAAAGTCTTAATTATATTACAAAGTAATTTAGTGGGCTTAATCCTTATATGAATTTATCTTCTACTAGAATATTTAAATTAGTAAAAATTTTATTTGAGTCAGTCTTCTACTCTGATTCAAATACAGTTATGGCACATCTAATAATATTCTATTAATATAAGGATTTCTTTAGAGTGAAAGAAAGAAATATAGATTAATATTCTCAAGACGTCTTGTGACGATTAGGCTACTTAGTCTTTAGTGAGAATTGGTGATATTGGAATTTCGTCTCCATCGTTGTAATATTCTCTTCGTCTTCTCATCAATATAATATTTTCTGAATCATCTTCACTACATAAATTTTTTGTGCGCTATCTTTTTTTTTTTATGTTCTTTTTTTACATCATAAATTATATTGAATATCGATATTTTACGCAAAAGAAAAAGCCATTACCAATTTATGAACTCATCTAAACATCATTTGTTTAATAAATTCCATTATTTTTCTTAAAAAAAACGTACAGAAAAGAGTTGGAAAAGTCAGGATACAAGTTGATGGATGTTGGGAGCGGGAGGGGGCCCCGGCACCCCAAAGACGCCAGTGCATGATCGAGAAGCGAGATCCTCTGGAGACGAATAGCATTTATTTATTCGAGGAAATCCCGTTTTACGGAGCCACCGTGAATTTCTCCCATTTTTCAAAAAGAGGCAACTGACTTTTTGGCCCGTCTCTGGAATATTGCGCGAATAACGTGAAAAAAAACTTCTCCGGATGGCCCCGCCAATTTGTCTTTCGTTATCAATTATTTGATTGTTTTAAAATAAATAAAAAATTTATTTCTGCTCACTTTTAATCCATTTTTAAATGTAGTCGAAAGTAATTCATTTCACTTGTTTAATTGCACGAATGTATATTTTTAAAACATAATTTTTAACATATAACATATATTTATTTAAAACGTTTACAAATAAATTTTTTTTAAAAAATATATCAGTATTGTATTGAAAATTTTAATATTATTATAATTTAAAAATATTATTAAATTTACTCTCAGAAATCGTTTCCGATAAAAAAAAAATTATTGAAATAAGTTTTCTTTTAAACTTTTGAATCAAAAGCGGTCGAAAATAAACTGA
Source organism: Trichopus zeylanicus subsp. travancoricus (assembly GCA_005019695.1). Classification (NCBI taxonomy): domain Eukaryota; kingdom Viridiplantae; phylum Streptophyta; class Magnoliopsida; order Dioscoreales; family Dioscoreaceae; genus Trichopus; species Trichopus zeylanicus. The sequence continues at coordinate 39,310 of RXID01014564.1, forward strand.
TTTTTGAAGAATTATTTTTAAACAATTAAATATTTAAGATAAATAAATAAAATTTACTTTTAATTAATTTTCTTCGCTTTTAATTATGTTTTATGGTATTTGCGGATAACTCTCCCTGGTATCGACGGTCGCAACGAAAAAAACGACATCTTTTTCGAATTTCCCTCAACTTGCCTTTTGGTATCAATTAACTTTGTTTATTCTCTTCTTTCACTTCACTAATCAGCTTAAGTAAAATTAGGCTAATTTATACACAAAAATACGTTAATTTATTCTATTTTGTCGGGCCCAAAAAATTATTTGGCCGTCCAATCAAAGCAGGGATTTATGCGCGAAACCCTCTCTTAGAAAAAGCAAACACAAGTATCTGTGGGACCCACTTGGAATGTGGCCAATTGTGATTGGATCGCCGGATTAATCTTAGGCCGGGCTCGCGATCCAACTTTCGCCCGTATAGAATATCTTATATTGTTACTCTTATTATTTTAGAATTCATGAAAAAAATAAGGGTATTTTATCAATAATTTTCAAGATTTATCTTAATTTTCAAGATTCTTGTATTTGCTTTTACTTTCCTAGTTTTTTAATTTATTACCTACAACCCCTGAATATAATTTAATTAAAATTTTTTTAAAAAATTTTACTTTTATTATCTATAATTTTACAACTAAATCTCTTAAAATTCTTAATTTCTCACCCTCCATCCTTTCCCTCAAATATTTACAATTAAACTCTAAATCAAATTTTAAATTATAATATACATATTTATATATTTATAAATAAATCCATCAAATATTTTTATTTATACATAAATTTATGTTTTAATATTTTTTAAATAAAAATTTATAAAAAGGACTTTAATTGTTTAAAATTTTTTACAAATAAAATCTTCATAAAAATTTAAATTGTAAGTTTAATATTCACATATTTATAACTAGACCACTCAAATATTTTTATTTATAAATAAGTTCAAATTTTATCTCTTTCCAATAAAAATTTTACCCCTCAAATATTTTTATTTATAAATAAGTCCAAATTTTATCTCTTTCCAATAAAAATTTTATAATATTGAAGGTTTTAAAACTTACAATTTTAAATTTAACAAGTCAATACTGTCTATTTATTATAACACCCTTCAAATATTTGATTTTAAAATAAGTCCATTTATCATCCAATTTTACATAAAATTTCACAATATTGAAAGTTTTGAAAAATAACAATTTTAAAACAAGGTTAATATTTGTACATTTACAAATAGACCCCCTGAATATTTTTATTTCTAAATAAATCTAAATTTTATCAATTTTAAAATTAAATTTTACAAAAAGGACATTAAAGATTTTAAAATTTTAAATTTCAAATTACAATGTTAATATTTATACATTTATAAATAAACTCCTTGAATATTTTTATTTATCAATAAGTATAAACTTTATTATTACTAAACTAAAATTTACAAAAAAGATATTAAAGGTTTTAAAATTTAAAATTTTAAATTACAAGTTTAATCTTTGTACATTTATAAATAGACCCCTTGAATATTTTTATTTAAAAATAAGTCCAAACTTTATTATTTTAAAATAAATTTTTACAAAAAAGATGTTGAAGGCTTTAAAACTTAAAATTTCAAATTACAAGTTTAATATAATGTACATTTATAAACAGACACCTTCAATATTTTTATTTATAAATAAGTACAAATTTTATCATTTTTGAAATAAAATTTATAAAAAAAGACATTGAAGGTTTTAAAACTTTGAATTTCAAATAATAACTTTTATATTTGTAATTTTACAAATAGATCTCTTGAATTTTTTTATTCATAAATAAGTCTAAATTGTATCATTTTAAAATAAATTTTACAAAAAAGATATTGAAAGTTTTAAAAATTAAAATTTTAAATTACAAGTTTAATATTTATATATTTATAAATATACCCCTTGAATATTTTTATTTATAAATAAGTCCAATTTTTATTAAAATAATCTTTTACAAAAAAACATTATATTTTTTAAAACTTAACATTTTAAATTATAAGTTTAATATTTGTATATTTTCAAAAGACCCATTGAATATTTTTTATTTATAAAATAAGTCTAAATTAAAAAAAAATTTAAGGGATCTATTTGTAAAAAAATTTAAAAAACCATCAATGCTTTTTCATCAAAAATTTTGGTTGAAAATAATACAAGTTTGATATTAAAATAAAAATATGGAAGGGGGCTATTTGGAAAAGGACATATATAACTATAATTTAAAGTTGAGTTTTAAATTTTTCAATATCTTTTTTGTAATTAATTATTAAAGAGGAGAAATTTGAACTTATTTATAAATAAAAATATTCAAGGGATCTATTTGTAAATGTACAAATATTAAACTTGTAATTTAAAATTTTCAATGTCTTTTTTGTAAAATTTTATTTTAAAATGATAAAATTTAGACTTATTTATGAATAAAAATATTCGAGAGATCTATTTGTAAATATATAAATATTAAAGTTGTAATATGAAATTCTAAGGTTTAAAGCCTTCAATATCTTTGTGATAAAATTTTTTTAAAAAAATAATAAAATTTGGACTTATTTCTAACTAAAAATATTCATGGGATCTATTTATAAATATACAAATATTAAACTTGTAATCTAAAAAATTAAGTTTTACAACCTTCAATATCTTTTTTATAAAATTTTACTCAAAAATTAATAAAGATTATATTATTTAAAAATAAAATAATCAAGGGATCTATTTATAAATGTACAAATAGTAAACTTGTAATTTGAAATTTTAAGTTTTAAAACCTTGAATGTCTTTCTTATAAAATTTTATTTTAAAAATAATAAATTTTAAATTTATTTATAAATAAAAATATTCAAAGGTTCTATTTCTAAATGTATAAATATTATACTTATAATTTAAAATTTTAATTTTTAAAACCTTCGATATTCTGAAATTTTATTTAAAGAATTGATAAAAGTTAGGCTTATTTATAAATAAAAATATTTGAGGTGTTTATTGATAAATATATAAATATTAAACTTGTAATTTTAAATTTTAAGTTTTAAGACCTTCGATATTGTACAATTTTTATTAAGAAAGATAAAATTTGGGCTTATTTATAAATAAAAAATATTTGAGGGATCTATTTATAAATATATTAATATTAAACTTATAATTTAAATTTTTTTGGAGGGTTTATTTTCAAGAAATTCTAAACATTTAGGTTTGTAAATTTTTTTTTAAAAAATTAAAATTTTAACTTATGTATAAATAAAAATATTTGAGAGGTCTATTCATAAATATACAAATATGTAAATTATAATTTAAAATTTAATTGAGAGTTATTTGTAAATATTTGAGAGAAGGGGTAGGGGATGATAAATTGAGAATTTTAAGGGATTTAGTTATAAAACTATAAAGGATAAAAGTAGAATTTTTTGAAAAACTTTTGATAAAATAACAATTAGGGATTGTAGGTAATACATTTAAAAACGAGGGGTATAAGAAAATATTGAAATCATCAGGGGTTTTTTTTTATAAATAAAATAAATCTTAGAAGTTATAGGTAAATACTCCTAAAAAATAAAGCTTTTTAATGTTTTCGTGATATTAAAAGTCTGTTTTTGTGAATATCAACAATGTGGAGGATGTTGACAAGTATTGTAAAATGTAAGGTTGTATTTACAAAAATCTCTTTATCTACATAATAAAGCAGTTTAAGGAATATATAAATCACATATTTTCAGAAGAAAAAGGCATTCCATCTCTCATGTCTTAACCAATATTTTAAATTTCGTTTGCTTATTATTGTTGTCTTTGCCAATCAGTACAATTCTAATGGCCTTCTGAATTTTCGGCCCGAAGCAGGCCATGAAGTTCATATGATCCGTCTGGTGGGCCTGCCCAAAAATTTAGTGGGCCTTTGGCCCAAAAATTTGTACCAAGAGTTCCGTTTCTAATTATACCAGCGCAATTTCGACCTTTCCGCATGCTATCCGCACAACTTCCCTTCTCCATTCTCTGAGCTCTTCGATGCCAACGATGGCGGCAACCGCCACTTCTCTTCCCTCCTTCCCCAATCTCTCTCCTAAGCTCTCCATTCTCGCTGTAAAACCCCAAATTTCCCTTATTCCTATCTTCTCCTTCACTCCTTCTCCCTCCCGGCTCCAAACTCGGCATTTCTTTCCCGTCTTGTCGTGTTCCGCCGTGCATGATGTCCCCGTCGAGGAAGAAGAGTCTAAGGAGGAAGCCCTAGGGGAGGAATCTAAAGAGGAGGAGAAAAGGAGGAAGCTTTACGTCGTCAACATACCGTGGAACTTCCCCGCCCCCGACATCGCCAAGCTGTTCGGCGAATGCGGCGCAGTCAAGGACGTCGAGGTTTTTGATCTGATTCCCGGCCTTTAATCGAATTTTTGAGAAATTTTTTCGTTCTTAATTGGAGTTTTATTATTATTATTTTAAATTGGTGGTAGATCATCAAGCACAAGAATGGGCAAAGCAGGGGTTTCGCGTTTGTCACAATGGCGTCTGGGGACGAGGCGCGCGCTGCAGTCGAGAAGTTTGATTCTTATGTGAGTTGTTTATATGCAATCGGGCTATATTGGTATCGAATTGGGTTTAGATGTTAACAGCATTTGCTATAAATCCTGATGCATTACATTGTGAGCACAATGGATTGTGAATGGAATGAAAGTTGTTCAATTTTCAATCAGTATACACTTGTCAGGCTCACTTGTTGCGTTTGCTTGACATAAGTTGCCAGGTGACATTTGTTTATGCGCTATTTGTCAGAATAACATAGCATTGAGAAGATATTATGCTAGCTAGCTTGTGAATCATGAATACCCGACGAAATTTGAATTTTTAACTTTATCATATTGTTGCTTTGCTGACATGGAATCGAAGATGTTTTCTTTTTCTTTTTGTTCATATTATGATTTGATCTGCTTCCTATCTCATGGTAGATTCTTCAAACTTGTATTGTGCATATACTGCACATCAACCACTTGCTTGGATGCGTTTATAAGCTAACAGCTAGTATAGTATATCCTTCGAATTAGTTATGCTTACTTTGAAAAGTAGAGCAGTGAACAGAATTTGCAACTTGGTCGGACATCTTACAAGCATTATCTGCACAAAAAAAAGAAAAATACTATGTCCATGTCATGTTGATGTCTTGCTGACTAGTAGAGCTGATAAATTTAGTTCTTCTGTTTACATTGCATGCAAAAAGAGTTATTTCATCTTTCAATTTATTATTTTTGAATAATATTATGCAGGACCTTATGGGAAGGGTTATCAGGGTGGAGTTCTCAAAGAGCTTTAGAAAGCCTGCACCTCCTCCTCCACCTGGTACTCCCAAGAGGGAACCACGTAACAAGGTTTATGTAGGGAATCTTGCTTGGAAAGTCAGGGCTGTTAACCTCAAAAGGTTCTTTTCTGAGAGGTTCAATCCATTGTCTGCGAGAGTGGTCTTTCAAAGTCCAACTGGGAGATCTGCTGGATATGGTTTTGTTGCTTTTGCCACGATGGAGGAAGCAGATGCTGCTGTAAAAGAATTGGATGGGAAGGTATCTTTTCTCTTCATCTACTCCACTATTTGAACTGTAATTTGTGTTAAATAGTAGTTGAACTGCCTTTTTTTCTCTTATAATCTCGATATGCCTGTGCTGCATTTCCTCATCATTGTTTGCAGAACTCCATTAGGAGAGTTTGTAACTTGAATTCATGATAGTTCAACTCTATGCAACATACTGGACTTCCTGCAAATGAAGTAGAATAATTGGGCTTGGTGGAGTTTCCAGTGTCCCTCTACTAAGCTCTATCCTTATTTATGATGACAAGCAGATACAACACCTCTTTTGGCACCTTATTATCCTGACCACTTTAACTAGAGATATACAATTCCCTGCCGAATAAGTTTTGATATATGTCAGATAGAGAAATTGTGATAAATGTTCCAAAGTCAACCTTTCTGGATGGTCAAGTTAGATTTGTCAGCACGAAAAATCAGTCAGCTCACATGCACTAAAGCAAAGTGCACAAACCACTCTACAAACAAGTCCATAATAGGTCCAATAATTCAAAGATCAGAAAATTTAGGCAAGTTCTTAGGTTTCTTATACTGCTAAATTGAGCATCAATGTGTATTTACTGCATGAAATTTTTAAGTGGAGGAGGCCTGGTGGTGCAATAAGTTTGAAAATTGCATGCCTGAGTCAGGGAACTTTTCCCTGCTTCAGCAAAGCAACATCCCTTGCCTAGGAAAATAATAACGTATGAAACTAGAAATATAGACATATTCCTAATCATGCCAATATGTAAATGATTTATTGTTGCTCCTGGTTTCTCTCTTTAAGAATGACAATTTTCCTTCTTGAAATGGTTGTGACAGAAAATAATTTTCAACTCAATATGCCCAATTACAGGAATTGATGGGGAGACCTCTTCGCTTGAGAATAAGTCAAAAAATGGATGATGAATCTGGAAGTGAACCAGATGAAACAGATGACAAGGAAAGGCAACCTGAAGAGAGTTAGAGACAATGTATGCTATATCCTATTATACCAATTTCTTCATAGTGTGACTGTGATTTTCATGGATTGTCTATGTGCAGCTCCATATTTTGTAGGCTGATAAATGCCAGAAGTTATGTAGAGGCTTTTTCCAAATTTTTGTGTAAACTATTTTGTGGTTGTTTTGTAATCAGTATCTACTTTCATAGCATTTACTCTTGCTTGTTTGTTTCAACAAAGACAAATTGACATGTGAACATATAGAGCAATGCATAATACCATTAATACCATTCCTTGTTGGAATACTTGTCTCGATTTATCTCCTGTTTTTCCAATTGATGTAGGAATCATGGCTAATGCGTTGAATTATTTGAATGATATCCAAATGCAAATCCAAAATAGTGTGCAGCTGAAGTTTTTTTTGCATTTGAAGTTGCTCACCTGAAGGCTTGCATATTGCATGATGAAATGTTTCATCTTGTCAACATTCTTGATATGATATGGCCGTTTTCCTATTTGGATGTGTTGATGATGCTAGAAATCAATCAATGGATATTGTACTGTGAATTGACAGCACCAGATTTCTGTGGGCAGACAACTCATGAGTTCCAGATTTGTAAGCTGTTGGATCTCTCCTGTTTGCTGTTAATTCCTTCATTACTTAAAAATCATGCATTGTTTATACTTCTTTGAGTTCTTAAGCTGTCTCATCCTTCCTGTATCACTTGGTTGGTGCAGTAAATTTGTTGCCAAGTATATTAATTTTTTGCAGTGTGCTAAATTCATGTTCTTAGTTACATGAAAAACAGGATGGTGAGATCAACTTCTTCCAAGAAGCTGCTGAGTGCCATGCTTTGCTTATCAATCTATCCTTATCATTGCTAATAATTCTTGCTAGGTGAGACTAGTTTGACACTCCTCCTAAGTCCTACCAGCTTACCAATTCATTTAAAAAGGTTGAAAGTAGTAAGCTTATACTTGAGTATCATATCTTGGTGATAAAAAAATATATTACCTTTTCCTGCTTTAGATGATCAAACAATTCCCTCGAGCCCCCGTCAATGCTGAAGTCTCTTCTATGCAAGCTTCTCTTCATCTTAGCACAGTTTTCTTGATTATTTTCTTGACTCCTTTTGTGGAAAGAGTATGCTAATAACAAGTTACAAGATCAGTTACTTGATTGGCTTGCACACTGACTTCTTGGTTTGTTTGTTTGAAGTTTACACTAGGATCAATTAAAGTCATCTCATTTTGTTAGAGCCAGGTGAGTAATCTATATTTACCCATACAGTTTTTAGCTCTATCGTTGCTGTACCTAGAGAACTTGAGGGGAAAAAGAGCAAGCTAACTGATAATGTAGTCAATGTGATCATGTACAGGAAATGAGGAAGAAGTTTTTCTTCATATCCATTGCATCTGGTTAAACTTTTGTTCTAGTATGCACTACCACTTCACTTCACCTGCTTTTCTACTGGTACTTTATTCCACATGCCTTTTGTGGCGGCGGCTGATGGGTCATTGCACCTTTTCTTTCTTAACATTTGGATTCGTTTAGGTTTCTCTTGGAGAAGCTAACCGACAATGTGTTTGCCATAGTCTTTTCTCTCGTTCAACCATGATGCTTCTCTTGGTGTCGGTGTAAGGCTTATGACTCTTAATTATATTCTTAGTTTCTGATTAACTTATAATGATGGGTACAACTTTACTTTCATATTTAAGTTGCTTATGTCATAAAAATGTGTGTAGTCTTATTCAGTTGGTTTGCTGTCAAATTTCTGCAAATGTGACTCCGCAACTAGATATTGCTTAAATAGAATGCTACTTTTTATGTTCTGGTATTAAGAAGACATAGTAGGTAGCTTCTTATTCTTTTCCTTTTCCTAATTATATTGCAGGTGATTTGAACATAAAGGCTTAATTTGAGTATAATTAATTGACCAGAGGAAGGAAAAGAAAGCTTAGTTTTAATTACTTATGTGTGCTCAAAACCCAATAAAGCTACTTCTTTGACCACATGTAAAGCTAGTTATTATTTCTCCATATTGAAAGATAAAAAATGTCATGGCACCATTAGATTCTAATCCTTTCCATTTGCTGACCAGATTGAACAAACATGCACATCTGGAGATGTTCGCTAAAGCACGGCAAGCGACTAATCTTTAATTAGAAGCACTTTTATCATCATGTATGGTAAGAGTAAAATTATGTTTCTCATTGAAATTTTCATTTAAAAGAGAATTTTGGATACCGTTAGTTTTCCAAATACTTTAGGCTTGTCCTTGTTGGCTAGAACCATTCCATCTTGCTCACTGTGGCTTAGTAACGCATTTGTGGTTGGGATATGGACCAAGACATCAATGATAATGCAAACAAAAGCCCCTCTCTTGTCTGATAGCATACTTCCCACCGTCCCCCACCCCTCAACAATAACAAACATTGATTAACTTGCACCCCACTTTAATTATTCTGTCACTAGTCAACCTTCATCTTTATCCTCCCGAAAACCATTAGGAGAGAGGAGAATAAAAAAAAACACAAAAACACAGAAAAAAATTGGAGCCAAACGGTAGATGAAAAGAGAAAAGGGAAAGTATAATAGCAAAGCAATCGCAAACCAACCTCTCTTCTCCCTTGCTCTGCTTTTCAATCAAGCACGTTGATTTCCCATCTCCCAATTCCCAATGCAACGACTCTGAAATCTGGATGAAAAGCCTCCTCTTCCTATCATTTGGCTCTGAAACCCATACAAAGATATCAAAACAGTGGTGTAGGTAGCAGGGAAAGCTATATTCATTCTCTAAGCTTGTTGTCTTCTTCACTGGCAATGGGTTCTGCAGGTAACCAAGATCCTTGGCTGCCATATGAGAACACCAAAGAGTGCTCCCAGGGTTCCTGCTCCATCTACTGCCCCCATTGGTGCTACATCATGTTCCCGCCGCCACCGCCGCTCTTCTCCGACGACGACCAAGGCTCCTCCGGCCCGACCTTGTCCCCGCTTGTCATCGCCATCATCGGCGTTCTTGCCACTGCCTTCCTCCTCGTTAGCTACTACACCATCGTCTCAAAGTACTGCAGCAGCGGTGGGGTGTTCCACCGGAGGCTCCGCCGCCCTGCTGACGGTGCAGAGGACGACCTCGAGGACTACCAGCCCGGTGCGCAATACGATACATGGCATGTCCCTCCGTCAAATGGACTCGATGAGGCACTGATCAATAAGATCACGGTGTGCCGGTACAAAAGAGGCGATGGGCTTGTTGATGGCACTGACTGCTCGGTGTGTCTCAGCGAGTTCCAGGATGACCAGAGCCTCAGGCTACTGCCTAAGTGCAGACATGCTTTTCATGTCCACTGTATTGATACATGGCTGAAGTCTCACTCCAACTGCCCGCTTTGCCGTGCTAATATCATTTCCATCAGCCCGCCAACTCTGCAGCTACCAGCTCCTCCGGTGCCACCGGAGCCCAACCTGACAACTGCCGCAGCCGAAACTGAACCCAACATTGAGGCACCTGTGGCAATAGTAGAAGAAAGAAGAGAGGAAGAGCAAAATGAGTTGGAGAACGATGCTGATGGAGCAAAGGAGGCTTCAACGCCTGCTTCGTTTAGCTGTGACTCGGAGCAGAATCGCAGCATAATTGAGGTTGTAGAAGATGGAGATCAGTCCGTCCGGCGATCATTCTCAATGGACTTTGCGCACCGGGGGCGTATTTCAATCGTCGACGTGCTGCGTGTGAGCATCGAGGATGAGTTCTTGAAGGCGAAGGAGCACGGGCTATCGACCGGACCCAGTTCTTGGAGGCGGGGCGGCGGGGAGCATAGCAAGGTGACTGGTGGCAGTAGAGGGCTGAATTGCGCGATGAGCCCGGTTCCGATGAAGCGGTCGTTCTCTGGCGGGCGGTTCTGCTTCACAAGGAATGGAAAGGGAAGGAGCTCTGTTCTTCCTTTATGAGAAAATAACCAAGTCTTTCAGGTTGTATTGTTTGTTCTAAATGCAAGTATAAGAAAAGAAAGAGATTTGAGGAAGTGAAACTTGAAATGTTTTGTGGTTTTGGAAGATCAATGCATGTTCTCTGTACGAGTCAGAAGGTTTTGTTTGCTGAATATGAACTGCAAATGATTCAGTTATGATTTTAGCATGTAGAACTTGACAAATTTTTAGGATATTTTTTGCGAAAATACTTTGGATCAATAGTAAGCTCTTAGAACAAATAGATTAGGAAACTAAGTGTAATCCTCACAGAAAGGAGTAGATATATTTGATTTTTAACCTTTGAATAATAGAAATTTTTAAAAATAATTCTTTGATATTCGTTTGCTTATTAATTATCGGCAAGACTAAAACAGTACCTTATCATTTTGTTCATAAGGTATTGTTTTGGTCTGGGCGATTGTTAACAAACAAATAAATAATAAAGAATTATTCTGAAAAACTTCTATTATTCAAAGATTAAAACTCAAACATACCTACTTGTTTTTGCGAAAGTTACAGTTACTATAGCGGACACACAGACTATACAGGGAAAGGAAAGAAGCTAACTCAGATATTTGATTTTAGGTGCCGATGCCTTCTTCCTTCGCCTCTGCCTCCTTATATAGAAGAAGTCTTGAAGATATCTTCACGCTGAAGCTTTCATTCTGGTTGACTCCTTTTTCTTTAGCTTCAGACCACTTATTTTGGCGGGAAAAGTATCTTCCGCTTTAGTTGTTGCCTTGTCTCTTTCACCTTTGGGCAGTGGGAAAACTGGAAGTCTTTGATGCCTTATCTTCGACAGTCGTTATCTTTGGACAAAATTCAGAGATGTGTTGAATCTTCTTTTCTTCGCATGTCACAAAATGCTTTTCTACAGTTTTCTTCAGCAATAAATTCATCTTTAACTCCACAATAGGTTAAAGAGTTCTTCCAGGACTCCATAATTTCCGTATGTTCTTCTGCTGTAGCTCTTGAAGTGCCATAAATTAATATTTCAGATTTACCTTGATAGACCCAAACTGGATCTTTCTCACGATCTATACTGATTAGTTCTTGTAATATCTGGAATAACCCATAAGCTCTTAAGAAGGGTTTTCCTTCTTGAATGAACTTTCGCATGAACTGTTTGTCTCCCATGCCTAGCTTGATCAAATGATAACTGGGATGCAACTAATAAACTTGATGTATATCTTCCAATGCTTTATAACTGAAGCATATTTGTTGACGACATTTTTTATTTCTGGCGGTAAATTTCTTATCTCTGATCCTGCAAAAGAGAAATATATTCTGAATTGTAGCGTATTGTATCAATACTATAGAATAATATAATAATATGTAAAATATTTAATAATACTTAATAGGATGGTACTATATTTTGATCATGACTAATGACTGATTATGATTGACTAAACGCAGGATGTGACAAATCCTCCCGGATATTGTCGTGTTTTATTTTAGATGATTTAAAATAGTAAAATTAATTTTCAGTTCAACCAGTGAAAAAGATATTTGAATTATTTTTTTTACCATTTATTTGGTAGTTCAACGAGCGAAGATCTAATATTTTTTTCAAAATTGCCTTTATAACGACTGAAATAAAAGAATGGTTAAGGGCATGTAAGTAATTTTTTTTGGGATATTTACTTACATCCTATAAAATTTGTCTTATTTATTAAAAATCCTCCTATATTTTAATAATTACCTATATCCTTCTGCTTTTCAAATTTATTACTTACAACTCTTTATTATTATTTAATCAAAAATTTTTTCAAAAATTTCATTTTTACCCTTCATCATTTTACAACTAAACCTCTAAAAAATTTAACTTCTCACCCTCCATCTTTCTCTCAAATATTTACAAAAAAAAATCATCAATTAAATTTTAAATTATAACTTTTATTTTTATACATTTACAAATATACCAATTGAATATTTTTATTTATAAAAAATTCAAATATTAATATGTTTCAAAATAAAAATTATAAAAAAGACCTTTAAATATTTTAAATATTTTTTTAAAAATCCTATATAAGAAATTAAATTATAAATTTATTATTTATATATTTATAAATAAAACTCTTAAAATTTGTATATTTACACATAAGCCCCTTGATTTTTGGTTTTTTGGGGGGGGGGGGGAGGTGCTAATCGGCTGTAGGGAGGGAATCGGATTGACGGGCGGGTGAGGGCGCATGAATGCTGGCTCCAGAGGCCGATGGAAGCGCACGGGCTTGGGCGCCAGGTCAGCAAGAGTGTGAACGCGGGTGCAGATGTTAGGTCGGTAAGGGTGCCTTCTTTCCTTGCCACTACTCCACCTAGCCCTGTGCCTTTGGTTTGTCGCTCCCCTACGCCCTCGCATTGCCACTCCCCAGAGTTGTCGTGACCTCACGCTGGCTCGTGTAGCCCCGCATCGCCACTCCCTGTTGCCATTGTGCCTTCGACTAACACCCGCGTCCACTTCGACCAGCTAGCCATGAGTAGATCCTCCACCCCCTTCCCTGCGACGAGTAGATTTGCACCCCCCACCCAGTGAGCAGATCTTGCCCTTGCCGCAAGCAAATCCACACCCCCTGCAAGCTGATTAGCGTCAACTTCGACTAGCTAGCCAGCAGCAGATCCGTAGCCCCCACCCCGCGAGTAGATCCGCCTCCCCTTTCCCCGCCGCAAGTAAATTCACACCCCTCCCGTAAGTTGATTTGCGTCTGCCTCCCCCACTAGAAACAGATTGCACCCCCCGACCCCCCTTCCTCTCCTCGTGAGCGCGGGCATGGGCCCCAGGGCAGAGAGGGTGTGCGAGTGTACCGGTGGGAATGCCAGAGGCCGACGCCATCGGTGAGGGCACTCGCTAGCATCCGTGTGCTCGCATCGACCTCCGGCGCTTGCATCCACATGCCCTCGCCCCGCCCCCCCGCCCCCCTCTCACCGCCGATTAGATTCCCTCCCCGCAATTGATCAGCACCTCCCTCCGCCTCCCTCCCAACCATCAAGGCTTATGTATAAATATAAAAATATTCAACATATTTATTTGTAAATATATAAATATTAAATTTATAATTTAATTTCTTATATACGATTTTTTGTAAAATATTTAAAATATTTAAGGTTCTTTCTATAAAGTTTTATTTAAAAATATTACTATTTGGACTTTTTTATAAATAAAAATATTCAATAAGTCTATTTATAAATGTATAAAAATTAACGTTGTAATTTAAAATTTAATTGGGGATCTATTTGTAAATATTTGGAAGAAAGAGTGGAGTGTGAGAAGTTAAATTTTTTAGAGATTTTGTTATCAAATTAAGGAGGGTAATAATAAAATTTTTGAAAAAAATTTATTAAATAACAATCAGGGGTTGTAGATAATAAATTTGAAAAGGAGGGAAGTATAAGTAATTATTAAAATTTCGGAGGATTTTTGATAAATAAAAAAAACCTCAGGAGATTGTAAGTAAATACCCTTTTTTTTTATACTGAAGTACTAGTCCGACTAACTTTGGAATGTTTGGTAGCTAGTCTGACTAAGAATGAGATTATCACATTCCCTAATCTCCAACCAAACGTTATCTTAGGAGGTGTTTGGTCGAAATGATATAAAATAGTTCTAATTAGAAAAAAAATAATCAAACTATTTTTTTTACATTAGTTGCTAATTTTTTTATAAAATTAGCCCTACAATAATTTAATATTAAAAACTAATTATTTTTTAATAATTTAATTTGATGGTAAATTAAAATAAATAATTTAGTTTTTAGAAAAAATAATTAAATTTTTAATCAAACTAATTTTGGGGTGTTTAGTAGTTAGTTAGACTAAAATAGAATGATCCTATTTATAGTCTATTACCAAAGGGTCCTCAAAGTCCAAAGCCCACTAACCACGTCAAAAGTAGAATTTTTTTGGTGAGAACCTACCATGCCTGAAGACCTGCTTCCCATTCGCTATCTTTCTTTCTTTCGTTATTCCTTTCTTCTTTTTTTTTTTCTTTTTTTGTTTTTTTTTTGAGATTTGTTTGGCCGGCATGCAGTTACAACTTTCAAAGTAGCTCCTCTTATAACTCAATTGGCAAAACATGTAACTCAGCAAATTTTTACCCGATTTGCCTCACAGTTTGTTGCTCACAGCCCATTCTACATTATGTTTTGAATGTTATTTATCCCAATCACGTTTGGTTTCAGTTCAGAATCAAAATTAATTTATTTTAGAATTAATTTTTTTATTATAAAATTAATATTATTTATTTTATATTATTATTAAAATAAATTATTTAAAAAATTAAATAATTTTTCAAATTTTGAATTATTGAAATGTTAATTTTATTAAAAAGATATTTATTTATAAAAATAATTCACTAATTTTAATTCTAGATTCTGATTCTGATTTTGAACTAAACGCCACTCCAATTACTTTCTGCAATTTCACAACGAATTTGATAATGGTAGATGAGGGGCATCGGATGTTGGACTATAGTATCATAGCCCTTCACGGAGAGCGTCAACCTTCTTTATTTGGCATCCATGGACCATGGGGCACAAAACACCCAAGCACATTAATGCCACTAGACACATGATTAGGCCCCGTGACCGGGCCCATGTGCATGTGGCCCATAACTCTCTAGGGAAAAAGGCCACGACCAGACAAAAAGGATGCTCAGAGGGAATGTGCTACGCACGTGCAAATTGCCGTGTTTCCTTCCTATCGTCCCCTCAATGGATCTTGAACTGCGCCGGTCCGGGCCCGTCCGGCCCTCTAGTTCTGCTGCGCAAGGGCCGCAGCTTCGGCTTCAATCAGAGAGAGCATGTGGTGCACCGCAGCCGCAATGTCGTCTACTGTGGTCAGGCTGCACCCTTCCTCTACCTGTGAAAAAATATTTTAAAAAATTAATCAAATAAACTCATCGCATATTTTGCGTTCGCATTTCAATTGCACAGCACCAAATAAAGATAAATAAAGGTGAATATATAAAATCCGGATTGTGATGTCAGCGACATACCCGAACAACCTATTCAATGATCCAACGACTTAGAATTTTTCGCTAAATCTTGTTTTGTAGATATATAAAGAATTGTTTGGTTTAAAAACAATGTCAAATTCAAAATTAAAATTAAAATATAAAAAAGATAATTTAATCAAAATTTTAAATGTTAATTTTTTCCGTGAATGATTTAAATTTTTTAAAAACTTTTATATCCTTAAATATATTATTTATTGAAATTTAAATAAATAAATATAAAAAATAATATGATAATTTATCTTTTAAAATAATATAAAAATAGACTGACTATTTTTTTGATATTTAAATAATAGACTAATAGGATCATGTATCCTGAGCCAAATGCGCCCTAACAATTGTTTTAAGTGAAAAAAATAAACAAGTATGAGCATTGAATGCATTCACGTGGTGTGAAAACCCTGAATGACGGTTTATGATCATGGGAGAGGACTAAACTAACCAACCTTGCAGAGACGATGATTCTTACAATGTTTTTCTCGACGAGAGTGATGAGATTCTGAATGGCAAGAGACAGTCAAAAAGACAGAAATGACAGGACATGCGAAGTATAACAAAAACAGAAACAATTTCACCACTTGATCTTGCTTAAATCATGTGAGAAATCATTATGAAAGCAAAAAAATTCCAATTATTCTGTTCCTTGGGAAACTTAAAATATGTTTTCTTCCTAACTACACAATCAAACAAAGAATAAGACGCTTCCCTAGTATCAAGAAGACCATTGATCTGGCTCGCAGATCACCGACAAACATGCTGCATTGGGAACAACACAACAGCAATTCTAGTACTGGTATGGCTACAGAGATCTACGTAGTTGCATACCTTGGTACTGACAGAGTAAAGGACCATGGAGTCCAGGGAAGTGACATTGAGGTGCAAAATGGAGAGCCCAAGAGTCTGAAGCCCAGCCGCCAGCTTCAGCAGCTGCCGCGGCCGCCTCGCCGACAAAATTCGGAGATTTGCATGCGTCTCAACTAATGTAACCTCAATATCGGCCACTGCTGGCACCCGGTGACTCCCCAGCGCCGGTGGATAGTCCCGGGGAGCGTGATACCAACTGTATTGTGGATATGCAAAGAATTGGGCAAAGGGAGGGAATTCAGTATATTCAGTTTCAGTAGAGTCTTCTTCGCATTTGATCTTCTTTTGTCGTTGCTGCTGTTCTTGTTGTTGATGTTGAAGTGTTCTCTTTTGGGATTCAAGGGATTGAAGTAGTTGCTCAAGCTCCTTCACAAAATCAATGGCTCCTCCCACAACTGAGGCCTGGTCTCCCTAAACACATAAATCACAAGGCACAATAAGTACTTCAAGGTAGCGAGTGGTAACGAAAATTACATATATAAGTATTGATGATAGGGAACAAACCCTTTGGACGTAGGACTCGGGCATGAGAGATCGGAGCACCGCAAGATGCTCATTCATCTGGCGGCGTCGGTTGCGCTCGACGGCAATGTGAGTCATTCTCTGGTTCTCAGCCTCCTCGTTGTTCTTGCAACTCCTTGGCCTTCGCCGCCTCTTCCTCCGCCCCTGCCCGGGCTTCACATCTCCCAAGGCCGGTGCTGCGAACTCACCACTCGTCTCTGCAGAAGCTCCACCACCACTAAAGAAGTTTAGGAGACCCATGCTGTCTGCTGCAGCACCGGTATTGTCAAAGAGGAGGCTAGCAGGAGCAGCGGCAGAGATGGTGTCATAGATGAGGAAGTTGGGGAGCTCATTAGATACCAGCGCTTCAAGTGTCATGCTTGCTCTCTAGTGTTAGAATACTACTACTCAAACAAGTAGAATATGTTGCTCACTAGATTTCAATCACAAGGTGACACACAAGGATACAAAAGCATTTAGAACCAAAACCAAACTTTTCCTTGCATGAGATCAACTAGTGGCGAGGGGGGGCTGGGAAGTGAAAAAGCCACACACGTGAGGAGGCAGGAAAAGGAGAAGAGTTTTTTATGCACCAATGAAGAGAGAGAAGAGAGAGGGAGGTGTATCGGTTTTCCAAATCCATAGAAGATGCCGTCACAAAAGCCTGCGGCCAGCCAAGTATTGCGGGCCCAGGTAAATTAGTTTAAGCATGTAGTTTAAGCATTTTAAGCAAATGATTTACACATAAGTAGGCCATAATTGAGAAGAAAAACAACAAGAAGAAGGACGACGTGTTGCTTGTTTCTCGGTTCCAAGACGCCAGTGAGAGATCAAAAGAATCAGATTCGGCATTCCCCATGCAGAGAACAGGGGCCATATCAATGTCTGGTGCTGTTCCCGAAAGGGAGAGGTGAGAGAGATGAGGAGGCATAAGTGGTGAAGAGGAAAAGAAAGTGAAAAACGGATGACGAGAACAAGGTTTGATATAGATAAGTGTAGGAAATGACAAACATAGGACATGAAAGAGATCTGATGAAGAGGGCCTTGGACATGGTCCAACATGTCAGGGAATCCATGTGACACCATCTCGATTTCCGTATACAACATATGAGTGAGAGAAGCAGAGAACGCAATCATCCTTATTCATTGCCAAACACTTTTCTCAGCCCTGATTCAGTCACATATTATGTTATTTATGTGATTACTAGGAATTTATTTTATTTCAAATTTAGTTCTTATTTTACATGTTTGATGATCGCTACTTTATTTTTAGTACCTCCATTATCCATGTTCGGTGGCAACACGCAACAAATATCGTCACATACTAAAGCTGATGAGGTTTTTAAAAAAGAACTAGTCTAAAGAAGATACCATATGAGGAGAATAGAACATACCTCTTCATCTCCAGTGCCTTGAACACAAACTCTGGTGTCATCACAAAAATAAGAAGTTTTTTTTGCCAAGAGCTCTAATTATGGGCCTTCACTGCTAATAATAAACTTGTAGTTGCATGGTTTATACAACAAGAAGCATAATTTTGGAGAAACAGAAGAATGGAAATTACTACATTAGGGTTGGTAAACATGGTTGGCTCAAAAATTTTGGTTGATAGAGACATATCAATTTCACAGTTTGGGTGCAGTCTGCAGAGTCTGGCCAAGTCTATTGACCTGCCAGTTTGGATTAGAAATGACCCCACTTAGTTCCAGGTCCAGCCTAAGTATTTGCATGTATTTGCACAAGCTAGCCATTGCACTTCACTGTACTTGTAGATAGGCCCCTGCAGTTATCAAAATCCACAAACTCCTCCAAAAAGGGGGTATTTGCAAAATGCCAAAACTCAGACCCGCCTAACCACAAATAGAGGAACTTGAGGGGAACCACAACAAGAAAGCGAGCTCAGAAAAAGGAAAAAAATAATCTCGCACAAACTTTTGACCCTGAGAAAGGACTGCACCACGGATGCAATCACACCCAATCACATGCAATCCAGACAAAAAACTGAGTAAAGATGAAAGAAGAAACATACCAGCATGCTCATCTTTGGGAAGCAAAGGGTGGCCACTGCAGAAGCTTGGCAAACTTCACCCATGTGACCTCCTTCCTCTTCTTCCTCTTGCTTCACCTCTGCAGATAATAGATAGAATAGTGATCTCAAGCATCACCATATATATACCAAATAGTACATCGCTGAACAATGCCCGGAGGGGGAACAAAATGGTGATGTGTTGGCCTAGTGCATTTCTCAAGAGTGACATTTTTTCTGTTGCTGCTGCTGCTGCAGATTGGAGTTTGGTAGCATGATGACGTACAAAAATCCTTTCTGGTAAGCAAAGGTGTCAACCGGGGGCAAGCTGCAATTGCACTTCCATTGTATATATAGAGGGGAACAACATGTAAATACTAGCCAAAGCAAGGGGCCAGATGTGAAATTGAAAAATTTTTAGTCATAAAAATAACAATTTCAATAATGTATGGTCTGATTGTCACCTACATTAGAAGACCGGTCTGGATTCACTATTTACAGACAGATCATGTACAAAAATTTGAAAGAACATGAAATCTAACAAAAAGCAGAATTGATGCAGACTGAAAAATGAAAGTGCAACAAGGGTAATATTTGCGTAACATGTATAATAGATTCTGCAATGTCACATATTATGCAACTGAAAGTTGTGAAAACAAATAAAAGCCAAGCGGGCTCTATGAAATGATCAGACAAAGAACAGTTCTCATAGAGAATTCTTAATTCCTGCAGTTATGAAGAGCATTCTATAACAGAGGAAGGCAACATATCTAACACATCTCCCAATTGAAAGCAACAAACAACCTATATCAAACATATGAAGTAACTTGTTTCAATACACTAACAGAAGAAGACACTTTGACAGCAAACTTGCTAGAAACTGCCATAAAGTGTTCACAACATACATTCTGAAACCAGGAAAAAGCCAACCAAAAATTTATTCCAAAATACCATTTTAACATTCTTAGAGAATATTGCCCTTCTCGATTCAAGACAGAAGCAGTGCAAAACTTGGGATCTTTCATACAATACTGTATAATCACAAACTAAGTAGAAACATGGTAAACATTTTTGCACATCCACTGCTAGCTTGCCTAAAAGCATAAGCTTCCTTGACAATGTTGTCCTCATAGAGCCAGCTTGTTTACCAAAAGAAACATAGGCCAACTAAATAAGTTCAACTCAATTTCTGCAAAATAAACCAGAAATCCAGTGCTCGAAAGATGAAACAGAGGTTAGATATGGAGTGTCAAAGAAGGAAACCTTTCGGAATATTAATGTGGACTGCTAAATCAGCTAGAGACAATGGTCCTGATAGCTTTTATGCAATCCAAATCCCCATTTCAGATCAATTGCTTCAAGAAACTACAACAAAAGAACATCTGAGTGTAACAGACCAAGTAGGGAACTATTTACTGCAGAAGGTTGTGAGGATGGAAGGCAAAGAAGAATAACACAGAGCTGTACCTATATAAAGGCAGATTATATGGTAAACTGCAGACTAACAGAAGATTTTCACTTAATTGTATAAAAATAAGACATGGTTTCCATAATTAGTAAATTGGTAAAGTTTAACAAATATCCAGTAGCAGGTCTGACCTTAACACATCCGTCGTAAGATTCTCAACAGTTGTCTTACTAACATTAGAAGTATGTCTGCTGACTCCACAATAATATTTTGGCAAAATTGAATGGATTCTTTCTTATTTAAATCTCCAGATCTCATATCTCTGCTCAATGTCCATTACAAAAATTACTTTTCTATTTACTTAACTATTGATTCTAGGAGAAACCAAATGCATTTAGTGTAAGAAGGAAAAAGTAAATGGGGCAATTACACAAATGCAAGTTACCATTGTTGGATCAAGAGTCAAACAAATATGAAGAAAGTGCAAAAATACAAGAATCATTGCCAAAATTTTATCTTAATGCCATGAAACCCAAAAAAGCTGACAGTGGCAGACAAAAGAAAGGCATATCCAGACAAGATAACCAACGCGGTGATGGTAGACGCTGAGAGGGTATCAACACATAAATTCACCATGCCAGTTAGTATATTTGCCTGACCAACAAAAAAAAGGTGTAATACATCAGCATTAGAGAAAGCCCACAAATACCCATTAAATCAGTTGCAGGAAAAATTATTCAGCTTACCACAAGAAAAGACCCCAGCAAATTCTGATTGAATGCTTGTTCAAGTGCTAAAGGTTGCTGCGCAGCAAGGAAGCTTGAGAACATGAGAACTGATAATGCCTGCTCAGACTTGTGACTGTCAGACCAGAAAGAGCATTGAAATCCTATCATTATGGATAATAGGCTCTAGTTCAGAGGGAACATCCCTTTCAATATTCTTGACCATAATACATATTCTGGAACTTTAATAGCACAATCTAGATATTTTTGTTTTATGCACTGCAACAACTGGTACAAGAGGTAGGGGATCCCTTATAGGACTAGACAATGTTGAGTTGGATTATATAATTAAGCTTCAGAAACAGGGTGCCATGCAGATGCATGCTAGTCAAATCTATGTGAACAACCAATTTCCCACAAAAGGATAAAAAAGGACTCGCAAGCATTTCATGTGGCAAAAGATTGTATGAACTGCTGCAACAAAAAATAATAACAAAATCACTAATAAACAATTGTTAAACAGAGCATTATTTGTTTAATTTGCAGCTAATCTAAGTATAATGCAACTTCCATGTTTGACTAGTAATGATCACAATATAAAGAGGTTGTTATACCTGGAGGTTTTGTGCCAACACAAAGACCACATACGACAAATTGCACTGCACAAAGGAATTTCATATCAATAATTCCAAACTGAAACACATGCATAAAATTGATAAAGCTTCCATAGATCTATTACCATTCGACGAGATATCCTTTCTACATGATGGTCCAAAATAATGGTTAATAACCTGTTCAGCACTCATTTGAACATAAATAATGCATCCATAGGCAATTATACTATAGTAAGAAAAGCAAGACAAAGTGCAGGAAAGTTTACCAAAAAACAATGGAAAATGTGAAAACTCGTAGCCTTGCTCGCTGAAAGTTTCCGGACTTGGTTGACTTTTCATTCCCAAAGAATACACTATAACCGAAGTGCACAACCAGCAGGTACATACCCCAATATCCTGCCAGCGGGACAACCAATCTAAATAAGAAAAGACTCTCCATATATGAAAGTTGAATTTGACAATAGTCTTTCTGTCAAAGGTGATTTGTGAGTCTGATTTGAAACTGAAATTAGAAAAACAAACAACCTTTATTCCAAAGAAAAAAAAAGACAGTTACTAAAAATTACAAAAGGGCAGAAAGAATAAATTTCTGAAAATTATGGAATAAATCAAACTTAAAGAACTAAAGAATGTACAGACTCCTTTTTGAATACAAAGAATTCATCCTTTAACATTCCTCTTTTATTTTAATAGGAAACAAGATTATGGCCGCTTCATATAATACGCATGGGATTAGTTATTTGGAGGTTAGCTCCTCTTTGTTTGGTCGTTGACAATCACTTTAGCATGTGAAATTAGGGCCAGAGAAGAACAATATGGAAATCAGTTAAACAGAAAAAAATATTTTGCATTCAATTAGATCCAGAATACTAGATATCCATCATTTCAATTAGCAAACATACAAGCAAGGAAAAATTAACAAGGACCTTCAGAATATTCATGATGGACAAATAGAAGAAATCAAGTCTCATAATCTAAATATAATAAAAATTACCATGTTGTAGCAAAAGAACCTATTGGTCTGTTAGGGAAGTCTAACAGCTCAAGAAGCAAGTAATGACCCTGATTCACATCTATATTATTTAATCAACCAACCCAGCATCGAGTCAACTAGGCATTGATTTTTAAATGACTATAAATCTGACCAAGATGAGCTAGAATCCAATCTGCCTAGTTGGTTAATAGACCGAGCTGTTGGCAGTCTAGGTCCAAAAATGTAAAACTGTCCACCCAGTCAGACACCTGAAGTATTTTTAGAAGAATGACAACTATATATAATTCTCACTGTAGCAGTACAATATTATGATGATTATAATGAAACTAAAGTAACAAGCTATGTTACACAATCATGGGCAAGTCCAACACAATAAACAGGTACTAACCTGTACAAGGATAACGTATTGTTAATTTATCCTGGTTGAGAACTTGAGATGCCAAACTATGACAGTCTATTTTGGACAAACTAAAATGAAGGAATCAAGGGCACTTTCCATAGAAATAAAATAGATAAATAAACTATAAACTGCAAGCACTAACATTTTCAAACAGTAAATGTCAGATCAAGCATGCTTACCAAAGATACTAAAGATGCCTTCTTTGTTCTGGCTGATAATATCCGAGCCTCTTTCATTAGAAAGCAGGAATCCATTCAAACCATTAAGCAAGCATGCTTGATACCCTAAAAATAGACTAGAAATCCAATTAAGTCATCAATAAGCTGAGGAAATGCTGAGCCTGTGGTAAGACCACAAAAAAGATCCATAGGCTCACTAGTTGAATGCTCACCAATAAGTAGCAGTGAGCCAAATACCCCACAATATTTTGGATGGATGTTGATTATGGATGTAAGGAAAGCTACTGCCGCAAGGGTAAAAAAGAAATTCCAGTGTACACCATATTCTCCCACATGAACCTACCATTGAAAAGAGATGAAAGACAAAAATGGATCAAAATCCAACAGGGAAGCTGGAACTTAAATATGAATATATCAACAAGAAAGAAAATTTTGCAACATAATTTCTTGATAAGCATAATGCACAAAAAAGCCATGAAAAATTTATAATTTGAACCCTTCCTTTTCATAGGGACACCATTATGGAAACAAGAAGGAATCACATATTAAAAACGACGGCAAAGAAACATACTCACTTTGGCTCTGCCACCATATCTGCTTTAACAAGCAAAAATTATCTCACCATTGCAAACTAAAATTGTGATAAAATTTTGGAGCAAATATAACAAAATAGGGGATATTTTGGTTTAGCAGACATATGTTTTGATATCAACAAAAGCTAGAAGAATAACATAGAATCCCTATATTAAAAACTAGCGCTGAAGACTAGGGGCTGCCTCCAACTCAGCCAGACCAACATAAACAGAGCCCTAATCATAACTTTCATCATGACCAACAGCATCACTACCTGAAGCTATTCTATATATACAGAAATGAGAACTAGGTTAAACCTGGAAACAAACAGAAATGGCAGAAATGTTGAGACCAAATTTAGCATACAGTATATATGTACATATGCAACAATATGCAGTAATGTGTTTGTATCATGAAAACATGGAGTATATCAGCTACATCTTCTTTTGTTGTTTCATCAGGAACAACAAAAAAATTGAGTCATACAAATGTAACAATTTATATGAAGTCAAAGAATTTGAATCATCAAAAGGGGGGGAAAGGAACACACCTGATAATCAACACCTTCTGTGAAAATGAGCCTAGCAAAACCAAGGAATACCAGCGGACTTATAGATAGGAACACAGCCTTCCATTTTCTGAGGGAAAGGTTGAAAAATCAATATTCAACAGTATAACAAGGGAATATAACCAAACAAAAGACATAAAAAATATTCAGGCTTTTCCATGGATGTATACTTCCAAGGCTCACCAAATCTGTAAAAGTTGAGCACATAATAGCATAAAAGAGGCCTTTTGGTGATCACACTTTTTCTTCTCAAACATAACAGAAGTACATGATAAACACGTTCAAGCAGCCATCTAAACTCATATCTCCGGAGACGGTGAACTATTACACCAAACCAAAATTTGATCCATGAGGACAAAATATCAAAGACACTCTCAATAGTATGCTCCAGTATTTTCATTAAATGATGCAATTTCCATATACTGTGCACATTGCAGATTTGTGAAAGATTGTTCTAGTTATATAAACAGATAAAATTATTCCTGTCAAGTGTAACCTTATTATTTGATATTCATATGCAGTTGCGTATTCCTGGTGCCTTCAAAGATAAATATGTTTCCCATTAATTGTATCCTAATTTTTTGACATTCATATGCACTTAAGCATATTTATTACATGATTCAGTATTCATAACGGAGCCAGGTGATTACCACACAATCATATAAAAGTTACCAAATTAAGCTCATAGATAAATACCAGGAAGTAACTCATTTTAAAATAGGATATTGGAATAATCATCCTGACTATAAAATACAGAGAAACATGCCGTATTCAAGAACGACTCACATTGGCATGGCCCGTGCTTGTCTAGAAACCAAAGCATTGGCCACAACAAATGAGCCCACCCCAAGATCCATCTGCAGTAAAGAGATGACAATTGGACTATAAGATCTCACATTTGAGACATCATGGGAAGTAAATTGGAACTAGCTCTCAGTAGTTATGAAAATAAGAATGAAAAACATAATATAATAATCAATGATTTGGGAGAAGAATTATTGGATGGATTGAGCTTACCAGACCAGTCCCATAGGTTTCAGTTTTAGCGTATCGTCGAGGAAAAATTTTGAAATCCACAGCCAATATGCAGAAGCATGTCACAATCATCTGTACCATAAGAAATCATCCTTTATCACAATTTTTCTAAAAAAATAACAATTAAGCTACCTATAGTTTGATAGCACATACCACAGAAACTCGGTATGAGAGGATGGCTGCTCTAATAGAAAATAAATCTTGACATCCTTCTTTCAAATGAGAACCAGGAGACCTGAAACCCAACATGGAATATCAATTATTGTTCACAAACTGCTAATATTCATTTATAGCACATTTAGAATACCTGACGTGAACTAGTGAAAAAAAATTTTACCTTCTCCATAGAACGCAGACAAGCAGAAAAAGAATGAGCAAAATTGTAAATAGATAAACCCAATCAGCAAAAACCTGCCGGGAAAATGAAAATGAAATTGTAAGAGACCATTCACATTTTTGACGAGCTCAGAGCAAAGAAGAAGCCCATACAGTTATTATCAGTAGAATAGGAACATAGACGCAGAAAAAATCCGCAAATGTCGCAAATGCATAGCTTCTCCAATCGTTAACAGGGATGGCAGCATCATCATCCTTCTTTGCCGCATCGCCTGGAAAAGTAAAGAAATTCATGAAAAGCAAATCAGCGATGTTCATTATCTAATTTGCAAACAAAATGCGAAAAACCTCACTTTTTGAGTGGCCAAAGCAACTCCATTGCCGGAGAACAACCAAAGCCTGGACAGAACAAACGATCAAAAAAAAGAGCGAACAATTCAAAGTTCAGACCGGGGCGGAAAGAAGCAGAGGATCATTACAGGGACGAAGGTGAAGATGGCGGCGATCTCCATCATGGAAGATCCGGCGAGGTTGCTGACGAACCTGGAGAGGAAGAACGAAGTGAGTCTTAGGATTCGAGATGGGTAGAGAGATCGAGGGATGATATGGTACTCTTCTTTGAGGTGCTTGTTGGGGTTGAGAGGCTTCCCGATGAGGTCCATAGCGGGCCGGCGGAGAACGGAGGGAGCGGGGACCGGCGAGATCGCGCGGGGGAGGAAGCCAGGGAGCCTGGGGTCGCGATTTGGATTAGGGGTGGGTTTTGGTTTGGTTTTTATACTAGTTCGGTTAATTCTGTGGATTAGGGTTGGATTTGACAACCCAGACTAAACCCGAGCCTAATTGGCAAATCCGGACCGGTTCAGGTTTTTCGGATTGACCAGTGATTTGTAATCCTCGACATTGCTTTCAGGTATGTTTTATTGTTTCTTTCATTTTATTAGGATAAATTACATATACGTAGCCGAAATCTCCAATAATTAAATATAAATTTTTAAAATTTTAATAATTATACATGTCTTAAAATTTTAATAATTATACATAAGTTTTCGAAAATTTCCAAACTCCTCACATGTAAATGTTTACTCGAAGAAGAAATATTCGGGGCATACACCTATAATTTCATTTTTTTTTATTATTTTTAATTAAAGAAAGCATTATGAAAGGATAAAATTGCCCCGCATTTCTCCTTCCTCTCCAGATACGGGGATTGAGAGGAAGGAACCCTAACGGTGGAGAAGCTGGAAGCTAGCCTTGCGATTCAAGCAGCAAGCTTAGGTGGAGCAGTGGGGATGAGTTGTTGGCTTTATGGTGTCTCGAATCCGGATTTTCCGGATAGTCTTAATTATATTAATGGGCCTAATCCTTATCTAGATTTATCTTCTAGAAGTCTTAAATTAGTAGAAGTCTTATTTGAGTCAGTCTTCTATTTTGACTCAAACATCATTAGGCCACATCTATAAATACACCATTGATGTAAGGGTCTCAAGAGATAGAAAATAGAGAGTGAGAGTTGGTGATATTGGAGTTTCGTCTCCGTCGTTGTAATCTTCTCTTTTCTCTTCCTCATCAATACAATATTCTCTGGATCGTCTTCCCACATATATCTCTTGTGTGCTATCTTTTCCTCTTTTCTGTTCTTCCTCTATATTGTGAATTGTGGTGGACATCGATATTTTCCGCAACAAGTGGCATTAGAGCTTGGTTCAATATGTCTACTACGAAGTTCGATATAGAGAAATTCAATGGAAAGTAAGGATTTCCTATTTGGCAAGCAAGAGTTCGTGCAATTCTTACTCAATAAGGGTTGAGACACACATTGGAGGACGTCAAGCCTGAAGATGTCACTAA
The DNA here is from genome assembly GCA_005019695.1 of Trichopus zeylanicus subsp. travancoricus. Lineage (NCBI taxonomy): Eukaryota > Viridiplantae > Streptophyta > Magnoliopsida > Dioscoreales > Dioscoreaceae > Trichopus > Trichopus zeylanicus. Next base: position 66,870 of record RXID01014564.1, read on the forward strand.
AAGTGTCTGGGAAAACCAAAAGGCCAGCGCACATAGCACAATCATCCTCAGTCTTACCGATGAGGTACTCTATCCGTTTCTTGATGAAATATCACCTTCAGAGTTATGGAAAAAGCTGGAGAAACAGTATATGAGTAAATCTATCTCAAATCGAGTTTATTTAAAGCAGAAGCTTTTCAATTTTCGAATGACAGAAGGTACGAATATAGTTGATCATCTTAATGCTTTCAATAAACGTCTCTCAATTGTTAAGCATTGATGTTAAAATTGAAGATGAAGACAAGGCAATTATTTTATTATCGTCCTTACCTCCTTCTCTTGAGAATCTTAAAACTACTCTCATGTATGGAAAGGACTTGAAATTTGACGATATTTCTGCTGCCCTTCTATCTAATGAATATTTGAAAAAGATTGGAGGGGGGATGTGTCACACTCAGAAGCATTAATTGTCAGAGGTCGTACCAAAGAAAGATCAAGAACAGGTCGTTCTAGATCCAAATCCAAAGAAATAAACTGCAGATATTGTAAGAAGATGGGACATGCAATTAAAGATTGTTGGAAGCTCAAAGCAAAGAAAGAAAGAGAATCTCAATCTAAAGAGCAAGCCAAAGAACAAGTTTCAGTTGTTGAAGAGAGTTCTGATGATAATTTGGGTAACGTTCTCTCTATTAGTTCTAATTTTGATCGTTACCATGATATTTGGATTCTTGATTCTGGTTGTTCTTATCACATGTGTCCTAATAAGGATTGGTTTGAAAACTACACGCCTTATGATGGTGGTTTAGTTTTGATGGGTAATAATAATCCATGCAAAACTGTTGGAATTGGAACAATCAAAATTAAGATGTTTGATAATATTATTAGAACTCTTACTGATGTCAGACATGTTCCTGATTTGAAAAAGAATTTGATCTCTTTGGGTGCTATGGATTCTTCTGGTTATAAGTATTCTGCTGAAGGTGGAGTTCTTAAGGTTGCTAAAGGCTCATTGATAGTAATGAAGGGCCTAAAGCATGGAAATTTATATGAGTTAGTAGGAAAAATCGTTGCAGGTGGAGCAGCAATTTCTCAGTCTTCTTCTTCTTCTGATATGACTCAATTATGGCATATGCGTCTCGGTCATATGAGTGAGCAAGGTTTAAATGAGCTCAACAAAAGAAAATTACTGAAAGGTCTCAACTCATGCAAATTGGATTTCTGCGAGCATTGTCTCTATGGTAAACAGTCCAAGGTAAAGTTTAACACTGGTATTCATTGCACTAAAGGCTTAATTGATTATATTCATTCTGATGTGTGGTGCTCTCCTATTCCATCAAAATCTGGTGCTCGTTATTTTGTCAGTTTTATTGATGATTTTTTCAGAAAAGTGTGGATTTATTTTTTGTATCACAAAGCCGAGGTGTTTTCTATTTTCAAACGGTGGAAAACTTCAGTTGAAAAAAGGACTGGCAGAAAAATCAAATATATCAGAAGTGATAATGGCAGAGAGTACAAATCAACAGAGTTTCTCAAATTCTATGAAGATGAAGGCATCAAGCGTCACTTTACCATCCCAGGAAAACCTCAACAAAACGGTGTGGCTGAAAGGATGAACAGAACCTTGTTGGAGAAAGCACGTAGTATGCTCAGTACAGCTAATCTTGATAAAGATTTTTGGGCGGAAGCAGTCAATACAGCACGCTTCATTGTGAATCGCTCTCCTCAAACAGCCATTAATTGCAAGACTCCTGAAGAGGTATGGACTGGTCAACCTGCAAATTATTCTTCTTTAAAGATTTTTGGTTGCTCTGCTTACGTGCATGTTGTCAAGGATAAATTAGATGCACGTCCCAAAAAGTGTATTTTCCTGGGTTATGCCAAAGGCGTCAAAGGCTATCGTTTGTGGGATCCTACTATTTCAAATGTAATTATTGAGAGAGACATAGTATTTGATGAAAGTGGTATGCTAAAATCTCTCAAGAAAGATCCCAATAATATAATGCAAGTGGAGGTGGAGCATGTAATTCCTTCAGAAGAAGATATTCAGGGTATGCCCAACTCTCAAGAAAATCTTAAGAATCAAATTTCTGAACAGACTCCACTTCGAAGATCTCAAAGAAAAATAAAGCCACCTGAAAGGTATGGTTTTGAAGATATGGTAGCTTTTGCTTTAGTTACTGACAATGGTGATCCTTCTTCTTATAAAGAAGCAGTACAGGATAAGAATTCTTCTCAGTGGCAAGCTGCTATGAATGAAGAGATGGACTCTCTTCAAAAGAACCATACTTGGAATATGATGAAATTACCAAAAGGTAAAAGAGCAATTGGTTGCAAGTGGGTATTTCGAAAGAAAGAGGATTTCTCTGAGATAGATGGTGTTAAATTCAAGGCCCGTTTAGTTGCAAAAGGGTATTCACAAAAGGAGGGTATTGACTTTAATGACATTTTCTCTCCTGTGGTTAAACACACATCTATTCGTTTTCTACTTGCTTTAGTTGCTTTTCATAATCTTGAGTTAGAACAGCTTGATGTCAAAACTGCCTTTCTGCATGGAGAATTAGAAGAACAAATTTTTATGCAACAGCCTGAAGGGTTCATCCAAAAAGGCAAAGAAAATTTTGTTTGCAAGTTGAACAAATCACTTTATGGTTTAAAACAGTCTCCAAGGCAATGGTATAAAAGGTTTGACAGTTTTATGCTGGGTCAAGATTTCATCCACTGCAAACATGATTGATGTGTTTATTTTAAGATGCATGCCAATAACTCATTTATTATATTGCTTCTTTATGTTGATAATATGCTTATCGCTACTCAAGACATATCTCTACTGAATGATTTAAAGTTTAAAATGAAAAAGGAATTTGAGATGAAAGATTTAGGTGCTGTAAGGAAGATTCTCGGTATGGAGATTGATCGAGATCGAAAGCATGGAAAATTATGGCTTAAACAGAGCAAATATCTCGAGAAGATTATTGCTCGTTTTCACATGCAGAATTCAAAATCCGTCAGTACTCCTTTGGCATCTCACTTCAAGCTTTCAGCTCAACAATGTCCTTCTACAGATGAAGAGCATGCAATACAGGGAGAACATCCCATTTTCAAGTGCTGTTGGAAGTCTAATGTATGCTATGGTATGCACAAGACCTGATATTGCACAAGCAGTCAGCGTTGTTAGTCGTTACATGGCAAATCCAGGAAAAGAGCATTGGCAGGCCATGAGATGGCTATTAAGATATATTAAAGGTACTCTTAATATTGGTTTATGTTTCGACAGGAACACAGTGCAAGAGGCCAAAATTATTGGCTATGTCGATTCAGACTATGCTGGAGACCTTGATCGACGCCGATCCCTCACCGGTTATCTTTTCACTCTTTGTGGAGGACCTATTAGTTGGAGGTGTACCTTACAGTCAACTGTAGCATTATCTACAACAGAGTCTGAGTATATGGCAGCTACAGAAGCCGTCAAAGAAGCCCTATGGCTAAAAGGTTTGGCAAGTGAAATTGGTTTTTCTCAACATGTTCTTCCTATTTTTTGCGACAGTCAGAGCGCCATACACCTTGCGAAGAACCAAATGTATCATGCCAGATCAAAGCATATAGATGTCCGATTTCATTTTATTCGGGATATTATTGAAGACGGCGAGATTTCTTTACAAAAGATTCATACTTCAAGAAATCCTGCAGATATGTTGACGAAGGTGATTCCGATTGATAAGTTCAACCTCTGTTTGGACTTGATCAATATTCAAGGTCGTTGATCCTATCCCAGGAGGTAATGGTAAAGACATCTATTGAAGATTCAAATTCAGAGAATAAGATGATTCGAGCCAAGGTGGAGATTGTTGGCTTTATGGTGTCTCGAATCCGGATTTTCCGGATAGTCTTAATTATATTAATGGGCCTAATCCTTATCTAGATTTATCTTCTAGAAGTCTTAAATTAGTAGAAGTCTTATTTGAGTTAGTCTTCTATTTTGACTCAAACATCATTAGGCCACATCTATAAATACACCATTGATGTAAGGGTCTCAAGAGATAGAAAATAGAGAGTGAGAGTTGGTGATATTGGAGTTTCGTCTCCGTCGTTGTAATATTCTCTTTTCTCTTTCTCATCAATACAATATTCTCTGAATCGCCTTCCCACATATATCTCTTGTGTGCTATCTTTTCCTCTTTTCTGTTCTTCCTCTATATTGTGAATTGTGGTGGACATCGATATTTTTTGCAACAATAGAGCATAGGGAGAAACTAGGTTCACCAAAGAAAATAGTTTGAGCCATCAAGTTGAACAGAGATAATGCTAAAGGCATTTTTGGATTGAAAAGTTAATGCAAAAGTAGAGGGAGAAGATGATGCGGTGGTAGTGGTGGTGGTGGAGGTGGAGAAAAAAAGAGGAATATGTCATGATCATGATGTAATTCTTAGCCTCTTAATAGCATGAAAGGGTTGTTTGAAAATGGATAATTTGGATACCCATAAATTAGAATTTTATTCCTATATACAAAATTACAGATACATTGTATATAGTATGACGCCCTTGACCCAGCATGATATTGTTTCTAGGTGTGCGGCCCGCGGCTCATTCGATGTAAGGATTTTGTTTTTCTCAGTTTTTTGGGAAAAAACCTCATTATTGGGTCTATGACAGTCATCATATTTAGTCCAGTCTCAACTCCAACACTTTGTTGATGTAAGACTATATACAACTGCTGTCAGTTATATGCCTAATGTTTGTCTACTGGTCCACTGGCTCCACTGGACATTACAATCTTTGCATGCTGGTGCACTGCGTAGTCGCACGCTGGCAGAACTCCAGTCTATGCAGTCATGCGCGCTGCCCGTGCACTACAGCGCTGCGCGTGCCACTGGCCCCTTCCACCGCCGTGCCACATGCTGGACTTGCGTTGCCGCTGGGTCGCGTGCAGCCACGCCGCCTCACTCTGGCCGAGAGGGATGAAGATTTGCAGATATAATCCTCAAAATTTCCTATTCTCAATAACATGGTTATATCAATATAATATTTCAAAATTTTGACATATCTAGTTTCTATTAAGTTTTGCTTAAATCTAACTTATCATCCTCCTCCTAAGTATTATGAGGGTCACTAAGTTTACAAATTATTTGACATGAAATTATTTGAAAAATAGAGGCAAAAGATAATGAACGAAAACAAACATAACCTATCTCGAATCTTGATGGTAATCATCCTGAAGCTTCTCGCCACTCTGTAAGTCTTCATGAGAATCGTTTCTTGACTCTTTTCACTTCTAAATAAGTTCTCGATCCGAGAAGATTTAGCGGGTAATTGCTACTTATAAATAAGAACAGCTATTGAGTCATGGGTAGTGGGCTCAAGTAATGGGCTGTTACAGAGTAGTGGGCGGTTACATCCCTTCCCCCTTAAATAAATTTGATCCCCAAATTTAAAATGAACATACATTAAAAGATATGGGGGTATTTATCTTTAATGTCCTTCTCTCTCTCCCAAGTGGCCCCGTCCACAGAGTGATGCTGCCATAGTACTTTTACTAACGAGATCGCCTTTCTTATCCACACATGCTCCTTTCGTTCAAAAATTTGAATTGACTGCTCCTCACAGGTCAAGTCCTTCCTCAACTGTAACTGCTGAAATGATAAAATATATGTGGCATCTAGGATGTACTTTCTTAGTATTGACACGTGAAAGACGTTATACATATTAGCCAAAATTAGAGGTAAGACAAGTTTATAAGCAACTGTTTCAATTCTCTTCAAAATCTCAAAAGGGTCAATATAACGAGATGCTAACTTGTCCTTCATCCCAAATCTCATTACACCCTTTGTTAGAGAGATCTTTAGAAAAATATAGTCGTCCACATGAAACTCCAGATCTCACCTTCTGGTATTAACATAATTTCTTTGTCTACTATGTGCTGTGAGTAATCTCTTTCGAATCACCTCAATCTTTTCGGTAGCTAACTGAACCAACTTTGAACCCAAAATTTGCCTTTTACCAACTTCTATCCGACACACAAGGAATCTACATTTCCTCCCATACAAAATCTCATAAGATGTCACTTGAATACTAGCGTGATAACTGTTATTGTAGGTGAACTCAGCTTCATACTGTTAGACTATTTGGTTGTCCTATTGAATGTTGAAGAGTTATCGTCGCATTTCCTTTCGAATTGCTGGATATACTTTTGCAGAAAATATTTTTTTAATTCTTTCCAGCTAATAGTCTCATTGTACTTTTCTAGGGACCTCAAGGTAATCTTCCACCAGGTATCAGCGTCGCCTCATAATAAGTAGACCGCCAGCTTCAACTTTTTCCTGTCTGGCTTGCGGTCAAGTATCCACTTCGTCGAGATCATCACATTCAGAAAACGGTGGAGACCCAATCTTCTTGAACTATGTAAGAAAGGGGTTGGGGTTATTTCCTCTTCCCCCTCCTCCTCTACTGCTAATATCGGCTCCCATCTGCTGGTTCAGGAACAACATCAAAGTTTCTTGGAGTGTCGTCTCAGTATCTTCCTCTCCCGTCCCACAACTTCGACTAACTACTGTAGTTCTTACACGTCGTGGCATTCTCCCCAATATCGGGAGTGTCACGTCCATGACACATGGTGTTCATTGTTGGTTGGAGATTGTAAGGTCCAATGGGATCAGTGGGCCAGTAGGCAAACAGTGGGCTGGTAGGCAGACATTGGGTTTGTAACTGACAGCAGTTGTCTTTAGTCCTACATCAACTAAGTGTCGGAGTTGAGACTGGACTAAATATGATGACTGCCGTCGATCCAACAACGAGACCTTTTTCCTAAGAGTTGGAAAAACAAAATCCTGAGGTCGGATGGTTGCCGCCGCAGACGCCCAGAGACAATATCGTGCTAAGTCGGGGATGCTACATAATGGTATCAGAGCCACTCTGCACCTTTTAATCGGTGTGGAATAGTTCAGCGAAGACGCTGAGCCCTTGAGAGAGGGAGATTATAAGACCCAGTGGGGCCAATGAGTTCAGCGAAGACGCTGAGCCCTTGAGAGAGGGAGATTGTAAGGCCCGGTGGGGCCAATGAGCCAGTTGGAAGACAGTGAGCTTGTAACTAGTAGCAATTATTTTTAGTCTTACATTGATAAAGTGTCGGAGTTGAGACTGGACTAAATATGATGACTGCCGTAGACTCAACAATGAGACCTTTTCCCGGGGAGCTGAGAAAAATAAAATCCTAGGATTAGGTGGGCCACGGGCTGCAGACGCTCAGGAACAATGTCGTGTTAGGTCGGGAGCGTTACATATGAACATCTGCATGTTGTCTGGATTTATACTAACAACTTGTATCCAAATAGATTTGGTCTATTTGAATTCATCTTAACAACTTGTATATGGATAGATTTGGTTTATTTGAATTCTCATGTTTATCTCCAATAGGGTTGTTCTGCTGCTTGCACCATAATTACCTTTTATTTTTCCTTTAAGCTACTCAGTTTTGCCCATATACCTGTATGTTCGGGGATGATTCAGTTAAAGTGTTGAACCTGATTTTCAGTTTTTTGTTTTGGCAGAAACAAGGAGAAATCAAATTTTGGGATGCTTAGTGTGTCAAGATTGACCCATTTAACAATAAATTTTATTGTCTTCCTAATGGTGGAACAAATTCAGATGTTAATGGCGAATTCGTAGTAGATTATGACTACTTGATAATTGCGGTTGCTATGAGGGTGAATACCTTTAATATTCCTGGGGTGGTAGAGCATTGCCATTTTCTGATGGTACTCTTCCCTGCAAATTTATTTAGTTCAAAACTTACATGTACAAAGAATGTAATATGGCATGCAAGCTAGGTTTGTCCGTATTCTTGATAAATGCTATCTATTTCAGTATTTCTGCATTCATGAATTTGTATGGATTCATCTTTACCAGTACACTGCTTACATCTAGGAAGTGGAGGATGCCCAGAACATTCAAAGAAATGTGATTCTCTGTTTTGAAAGGACGAGTCTTCCAAATCTTGACGAAGAGGAAAGGAAGAAGGCAATCATGTTGAATGTTTTTTTTGAATGATCATTTTTGTGGTTATGGAAAGAACAAATGCGAATGGCCCTTGAACTTTACTCCATGTATGTTCGTTTCATTATGATTCTAGCTTCAGCCTTCGGATGGTGCTTTGTCGCCCATAGTTTCGTAAGTATTTATTATTTAATTCCTTCAATTTTCTAGATTTTATAGGACTTAGATTTCCGGGTGAGTTATGTAACTTGTTCTTCACATATGTTTTTTTGACTATGATCCATCTTCACCTTTCCTTTTGGTCATTAAAATCCTCCAATTTAACCTGTACAAAACACTTCATTTTTATTGCATTTTTTCTTCCCTTTTGTTCTTTGAACAATTGTCATTTGAGATTATATTAAATATTGAGTATTAATCTGCAGGTTTGACAAGAGGATCACAGAATTTGCTGAAGAGAAGTTCCAAAGATGGTATTGAAGTGAAGACAGGATTTCAGGTTGTAAAAGTATCTGAAAAGGACATCACTATCAGATATATGGCGATGGGAGAGACTTCTATGCTGTATGGTATGGCTGTATGGTCTACTAGAATAGCGACTCATCCTGTTATATTGGATTTGATGAAACAAATTGGTCAAGTTAGTTGATCTATACTTGCTGAAATTGACTTATGACATTTCAATTCTTCAATCTTGTTGATCAGTAATATTCACTTCGAACAAATTTTCCTTGCTGATCTTATTTCCTGTAGCACAAGCTAATAGATGTGTATTGGCAACTGATGAATGGCCTAGAGTTCGTGGATGTGAAGATGTGTATGCACTTGTTGACTGCACCAGTATAGACCAACGGAAAGTTGTGGTATATGTGCAGCATGTTGTGGATTTTGAACTTTCTGCTGACAGTTTCAGATGAGCCTGTTGTGTGATCAAACTGTTGAGTTCTTTTTTTTTATATATTATTTTGTTTATGACCTATTTGGATGGCCAATTCCTTGGTATTGGAAGGAGATAAAATACTTCATGAAGGACAACCAACAAGGTTGTTGTCTTGGTTGAATTAGATGACAGCTTCCAAATGGATGACCTGAATTCATTCATCATGATCTGAATTGCCAAAATTACAAGTCGGCATCAATCAAAGTGTTCTGTTGCTTTTTTTAAACTGTGTTAGGTTATGAAAAGGGTGGATCGTTTCAGTCTTCATCTTGCATGGATGACATAAAGGCTTCTGCATTGTGAATAACATATTTCATTATGTACATATCGGAAAGTTTGGTTGGCAACCACTTCAGCACAATACTTCTTCCTCCCTTGTGCAAACAATCCTTTTGTTAGTCTAGTGAAGGGTATTAGGCACTTCTGATACCACTTACATTGCATCTCCCTCGGTCAGATCCCTAATCTGTGAATTTATCAATTATGAGTAAGAATTGTTATGTGGATGGATCTTTTCTGCACCAATATCGGTGCTTGCCAATGTTTTTCCTTGCTTTTTTAAATTTTATTCTCAGTCACATGATTGCTTTCTTCTATCTTCTGCATTCTATCGTCGGCAGCTCAAATTTATCATGGATTTTAGCTTTTCATTGGTTTGAACAATTCCATTATTACAAAGTAATTCCCTGGTCTTGTGCTAGTTATGCAGTTTGATGCAGGTTTCATACTACTAAATTAAGTCAGAGATTGTGATGTTAAGAGAGACGTGATCTTTTAGGTTTTTGCACAGGATTTCAGGGTAATTTGGGATGAGGTTATCTGATAGCTGGGATAATGATTAGGTTATTTGATGGTTAAGA
>RXID01014565.1:0-84930 GCA_005019695.1 Trichopus zeylanicus subsp. travancoricus
ATAATTTTCTTACAAATACTTTTCAAATTTTATTAAAATTTTCTTTATTAATAATTTGCATAGAAGCCCACATATAAGTGAATTTTTTTTATTACTTATACTTATGCTGAAAATGTCCTTTTCCATTCAAATAACTCCTATGAAAAATATCAAATTATAAAGAATATTTTTATTTGAAATTGAAATTAGCATCTTGGCATTCATATATCTCCATATATATTTGTATAAAATGATATTGAATAAGTAAAATAAAAATAGCATTATAACTTTTTAGTAAGAAAATTTAAAAAAATACATGAATTTACAGGGATCAAAGGAGTAAGAAGTTCTGACTAAGAACTAAACAACCATAACTTCAAAACTAGATCATATGCAACCCTTAACTACTTATCGAAGTTAGATCATATATAAACCTTACTTACTTACAGACAACAACCCTAACCCTTTCCCCATCAAAGTTAGATAATATTACAAACTTTATCTACTTACCAACTAGAATTATGTCTATGACATGTATAATAGTCTTAACTCCAAAAGAACTTATTACCTCTTTCCTCTGTAGCCTATAATAGAAGAAAATCAATAGCAATTTGGATACCTTAAAGACAAAGCACCAACACCTGCAAATTGAAGAAGAAACTCTAAGCACCCTGATTTATTGAATGCCATCTTTATGTAATGAATATTGATCATGCCCTTAGCCCTAACCTTATCCCCTTCCACGAACTTCAATAACCTCACCATCTTGTTGTGGGAAAAAAATAACCACCACTCACTTGTGCACAGTTTATTCACATGTTTTCATAAGGGAGTGGCGACATTGATAAGCCTTGCATGAAAGAGGGAAGTTCTCATGTTGGGATCATGCTCTGAGATTTGAAATATGAGCTGATTGTGAGGATCCAACATTCACTTCACTTCAATCCCTTTGGCTGATTTCTAGCATTTATAGATAATATATGGAAATCTTTGCTTTTGCTTTTGATAAAGTAACTTGTTTACTTGTGGCTTCTTTGAAATGGCCGGGCATAGAGAAAAACTAGGGTTAGGAACATAGGATTAGGTTTTCTTATCAATTTCCACCAAAAATGGCAACCTAACTGGCTGACCAAGCCAAGTCTTGGCTTTGACCAACCCAAACTCTGAGTTTTGCTACATGGAAATCAACTCTCAAATAATGCAACACTATGTGTCTTAGGGATATGCTTGAGTGCTGGATTGATGGTGGTACAGTCCCTACTGCCGTTCTTGGCCACCACCATATTGGGGTTCACTTTGCTGGCCTTCTTTGCTAGTAGCTTCCAGTTTGCCTCCGCAAGCCTCTTGGGGTGCCTGTCTTGCCCCCTGGGATTCACTTCATCAGCATCTTCTGAAAGTAATTGCTACAATGCATTGATAAATTTGAGGTTGGCAAGAGGCACAGAGTCGAGAAGGTTCACAACCTTTTTGAGGATGCCGAGAGCATTGTTCATGAGCTTTGTCCAGAGCTGCAGCATCTCCCTCACCTTCTACTACCCTGATAATGTATTCCAAAGCCTCAATGTAGGTCACCTTGCTGGCCAGGATCGAGCTCAGCCATGTGTCAATGACATTGGAATGGCTAGCAATGTCCTTGTTGTTGCTGCTAGAGTAGAAAAATGCATCAGAGAGGTAGTCAAAAGAAGGTGAGGGAGGATAGGTATGCGAATCAACATCTAATATTAGAGGAGTCCAACAAAGTGTATCAAAGAGGAGAGGATGGGTAGCCAAAGTGGTTCAAGATAGCCGACCGAAAGTTGCTAATGAAGAAAGCTAGTGGGGTGAACCACTGAACCCTAATATGGTGGTGCCAAGGATAGTAGCAGGGACTGCACCACCAATGTCATGCTTATGTGAGTCCCAAGAACAACAATAGTTGGTTCATCATCTATGTGAAGTCCGGTAAGTACTACGAGAAAATTGTGGTCAACAAGAACATGGGAAACATGATGATGTACGGCGATGGGCCGAGGAAGACAGTTGTGTCTAGTAAGCTATATAAGGATGACTTCAAGGGCATCAGCCTTCAAGTACACAACCATTTGTAAGTCATCTCTCTTCTCTTGGAATTTCATTTTATCTTTAATAATCATCCATCATAAATAAATAAATTAATATTATTTTGTGTGTGTGTGTGAATGGGTTATTAGTGATGGATTCACATCGAAGAATATTGGGTTTAGCAACATGGTTGGGCCTTCGGCGCACAAGGTGGTGGCGAGGATGATATCAATAGACAAAATCATCATCTTTTGGTGCCAATTAAATGAGTACTAGTACATGCTTTACATATACTTGCAGTGTTAATTCTATTGAAATTGCATTATATTCAGTGCCATCAACTTCCTGTTGGCAACTCAAAGACTGCAATTTAGAATAGCTTGATCCTCGTGTATCGCCCAACAACAAAATAGAAGAACATGGTTACCTCACAATCCAATAATGAGAATAGTGAGATGATGGCCCTAGTCCTATAGAACTGTCGCATCCTCCTAGACAAGGCCCTCTTCTTGGTGTGGCTTTAAAAATTCACCACTGGGCCACTCCTCTAGGTATGTCAAAGCATAGTTTGGACAATTTGTTAATGAAACTGAAACAAAATGGGTCAAAACCAAAATGTTTGGCCGATTTTCCAACTCATGGTTGTAATAGCATAATAGTGTTAGTATAGTACTAGTGATATAGTAGTAGTAGTAGCATAATAGTGTTAGTATAGTAGTAGCAGTATAGTACTATAGCAATGTCAGTATAGTATTTAGAGGTATATGAGAGTAGTAGTATATTATTATTAGTATAGTAGCAATAGTAATATAATAATAGTAGTATATTAGTGTCAATATGATATTAGTATTATAGTAGTAGTGGTATAGCAATATTAGCATAGAAGTAATAACAGTATAGTAGTAGTGGTAATATACTGTTAATAGTAGTAGTCATTATAGTAGTAGTATAATAGTAGTAGTATAATAGCAAACTATGAGTAGTATAGAAGAATAGAAGTATGAAATATTGTACTATTAGTAATGGTAGTATAATAGTATGCTAAAAGTAGTGTATTAGTTGTGATAGTATGGTAGTAGCACTGTTAGTTGTAGTATAATAGTAATAGCAATAGTAGTATAATAGGAATAGTATACTAGTATTGTAGTATACTAGTATCAGTAGTATTATAGTACTAGTAGTCATGGCAATAAAGGTTGTATAATTGTAGTAGTAACGGTCATATAATAGTTGTAGTAGTAATAGTAGTATAGTAGTGATAATAATAGTAATATAGTAGTTGAATAAAAATATTAATAGTAGTATTAGTACTAGTAGTAGTATAAAAGTATTAATAGTATTACAGATGTCATGGTATAGGAATAATAGCAATTATAGTAGAAGAGCAGTAGTAGAAATATGACAGTATATTAGTAATAGTAGTTGCACTAGTAGTAGTTGTTATTGTAGTAGTAATAATGGCAATATTGATAGTATAGTAGTACAATAATAGCAGTAGAAGTAGAAGTATTACTTAAATGGTATAATAGAATTTGTATAGTATTTGTAGTATAGTGGAATAGTAAGAGTAGTATAATATTGAAGTAGTATAGTATAAGTAGTTATATAGTAGTAGGAGTATAATAATAGTCATAGTATCGGAGTACTAATAGTATTGTAATATACTAAAATAATAATAGTATTAGTAATAGTACTAGTTTATTAGTTATGTACTAGTTATAATAGTATTTTTTGTAACAGTATAATAGTGCAGTACTAGTTGTGCATTAGCAGTAGTATAGTTGTATAGTTAGTTGTAGTGGTAGTAGTAGCATAGTAACAGTAGTAGCGGTAGAATAATAATAATATAGTAATAGTATTATAGTAGTATTAGTAGTATAATAGTAGTAGTGTAGTTGTAATAATATAATAGAATAGTAGTGTAGTAGCAGAGTATAAGTAATATAGTATAATAATAGTAATTATTATTGTACTATAGCAGTACTAATCCTTCTATAATAGCAATAGTATAGTAATATTACAAGTGGTAATATTAAAGTATAAAAATAGTACTGTAGTAGTAGTATTTTATCACTAGTATTATAATAGTATATTAGTGTGTATTAGAAGCAATAATATAGTTGTAATATATGAATAGTAGTAGTATAGAAGTAGCATAATAGTAGTAATGATAGTATTAGTGTAATAGAACTAATAGTAGTAGTAGTATACCAATAATAACATATGAGTAGAAGTATAATAGTAGTAATCATTGTAAAGTAATAATAGCATAGTATGACTAGAAGTGATAATAGTCGAAGTATAATAACTGTAGTGTATTAGTAGTAATATATAAACAGTAGTAAAAGAGTATAGTTGAAATAGTATACTAATATAGTAGCATATTAGTACAATTATAATTGTAGAAGTAATAGTATAAATTAATATAGTAATAGTAGTAGTACGGTAGCAGTAAACTAGTAGTAGCAATAGTAGAAATTGTATAATAGTACTAGTAGTAGTGGTATGTTAGAAGTAGAAGCATTATAGTATAATAGTAGAAGTCGTAGTATAGTGGTAGTAGTATTATTATTGTAGTTGCAGTATAATAGTTCAATATTAGTAATAGTAATATAATTCTAATAGTATATTAGTAGTAGTATAATAGCATAATAATAGTAATAGTATCATCATAATAGTAGTATGTAAGTAGTATTACAGTAAAAGTAAGATAGTAGTGTTATATAATAGTAGTTATAATATATTAATAGTGGTAGTAGCGCCATAGCAGTACTAACAGTAGTAATACTAGTTTATATTAATAGAACTAGTAGTGGTATTGTAGTAGTTTAATTATGTTAATAAAACTAATTGTAGTAATAGAATAATAATAGTAGTAGTATAATTGTAGTAGTATATTAATAATAATAGTATAGTTGTATAATAGTATACTAGTAGGAGTAGTAATATATTAGTAGTGTTGTAATGTAGTTATTGTTGTATAGTAGTAGTATAATAATATCACTATTATTGTAGTGTAATAGTGGTAGTATAATACTAATATTATAGTATCAGTATTACTCTGCTATTACTATTACGACTACAACTACAACTATACTACTACCACTAAACTACATTATTATATTATTACTACAATAATAATAATACTACTATTGCCAAAACTATACTAACATATCTAATATTATACTACTATTATTACTACTATATGATTACTACTATTACTTTTATTATATTACTTTTACTATTACTATAATTACTATATTACTACCACAACTAATAATATACTGTTACTTCTACTATATTATTATTACAACTACTACTATAATTTTTATGTTACTTATAACACTACTATTATACTACTACTACTATAATACTTTTATTACTACTAACATTACTACTATACGACTAATATTATGATTATACTATTACTATAATTATTATACTAGTACTATTGTGATTGCTATACAAATACTACTACCGCTATACCACTAGTATTACTATATTAATACTATAGATGATTGGAAGTAAACCTCTCCCAAACTTTGATATAGGGTGGAGGAGGTGTAGTTTTAGACGTCATAACCACCTTCTTCTCACAGTCAGTGGACTTCACAATAGAGTAATTTAGTGTCCGAATTGTCTCTCATTTGGATTCAACTCAAGAGAGGGACTTATAAGGGTGAGGTATTACCTACCCATTCCCTGTTTGTTCTTAGCCCATAGATTGGCTTCCTCCTCTCATCCCTTCTTCCTTGAGCCTTGCAAATTATTCTAAGAGGGAGCTTTACCTTGTAATTTGGAAGACCACTTTTGAGATGGTAGGACAGGGGACACCTAAGGAGTGCCTACCTGTTGCCTCAAAAACTCATTCATGAACAAGATCTAGGCTATCCCTATATAAAATCTGGCCAATGATTAAATCAAGGAGAAAGTCTAAGGTATGTATTGAATTCCCAAGCCAGGGATAAGCCATGTTCCAGTAGACAAGCCTTATCGAACTACATGGGATCCTCAACCTCATATACCCAAGAGATTAAAAGCTGGTGAACCTCAAGTTAAATCTCTAGGTTGGCTCAGTGACTAAAAGGGTTGCCTCACACACAGGAAAAGGCATAGTCTACCTTGGCTAAAATCCTAAGGAGATGGTCTTTACAAGAGTGGATGGAGTTAGGGTTTTGAGAAAAGAAACTACACAATTTTTTTGGATCAAAATATCATCTACCTCTTGTTTTCATTCCTTGACGACCCTTAAAGGCATCCCCGAGCATTTCAATAGTCTCGATGAAATCTTTGGATCGGCTTGGGTTTGAAGAACAATGAAAAATTTTATGGTGTTGAACACAATTTGATCAAGGGAGAGGTCTTAGTCTCCTAGGATATCCTAGGTAAAGCTATCTATAGGATACTTAATGCCCCTCTGAATATCTCCAAATAGGTACTAAACACAAACCCAAACTCCTCTCTCAATTTCTTGCTCTACTCCTTAGATGCACATAGGTCCAATTCAGTCCAATCCAGAAAGTTGAACACAATGACTAAGTCATTAAAGTTTTTCTCCTAGAAAGTGGATTTAGAAATTGAGACTCTCACCTCAGAGACACCTAATGAGGTACAAACTCAAGGCCCACTTTTCAATGTTGAAAAAGGTCCCCTAATCCAAAATAAAAGCCATAATGGTTGAAAAGGATAAATAAATAACACTTACTCTAGGGTAATTCCTCAACTGTACTAGGAGCCACCAGTGTAGGAATAGTAGGTAGCTCAGAACCAACCCATATGGTAGAGGATAAGATAAGATAGCCATAGGAGCTGGCCCCTTTGGAGGCTATAGTAGCAATGGAGGGTATTGAGCTTAGCACACCAACATTGGGAATCGGGGTGGATGTTGCCTTGGTGGATGAAGCTATCACTACTTGGATTGATGTAGTGGCAGGTCCCTTACCGAAAGATGACCCCATTCTAGGGGAGGAAGGAGCGGAAGAAGATGTCATTTCCAGAAAACTTAGCAAATGTAGAAGGAAAGAAAGAAAGGGTTGCTAAAGAAACCAGATAAAGATTGTCAAAAATGTGTGAAAATGGATGAAGAATTCCTTAAACAACCTTCCCTAAATCATCAAATCATTGCCATGTGGAACGAGGAAACCTGGAAGGTAGGAGCCAGAGATTGCTACACTGATCAAGAGGGAGCTATGTCCACATCAAGGGCCATCTAGGTGTCTAAAGGGATGCCTCTAGATCATCATATGGGAACAAGATAAACCCTAATAATTTCACATGATTTGATAGGATGGTGTCTCACCTCCTAAAGAAGTCATGTTCATTGGCGACACGCACCCAACACAATGCTACAAATGGGCGACTTACCTCACAAGGACTCATGACGGCCGCCACCCCTCATGATTTAATGAATGTGGGAGACTTGAACATTAAGCATTCAAAATGGTATGCTGGAAAAAGGACATTTAAGCCTATGAAAGAGGAAGTAACTACACCCACTGAGCCACCTAAACTCCATGATTGGAGTTGGGGTTCATTGATGATACACTAAGCTGAAAAATAGCTGAACAAGAAGCTACTATGAATTGAACCTATGGGTTGAACTACTAACTTAGGTGACTAAGCTATTGGCCTTGAGACCATTATCTAAGGTGATGTTGCCAAGGTGAAGTCACCTTGGTGGTATCACTGTATTCCATCTAGCAAACACACATCTTAAGGCTAACTGGAATGTTTTTCAAGCTCAACCCATATATGAATATGATTTGGTATTCATTAAAATCTGGGGGACACAGATCCTCAGGAAAATATTAGCAGAAATTTTGGAAGTAATGACTATCAAATAAGGAGAGTGACATAATTAGGACTAAGATCACAAAATCTCAAATCTGTCGAAGACCTTCCCAACCTATAAAACATGGAGTAGCAATGAAAATAGGGGGACACTCTCTTTCAAATTCTCTATTTCTCTTTCTCCGTTAACAAAAATCAACAAGAACCTTTTTGACTTGCGTATCGAACTGACCATCATCGAAAAGCTTTTCGGTGGTCCTCCTCATGGTTCTTCTTTGACTTTCAGATTAGTGACAGGGTGGCCAAGAAGATTTGATCTTTAGGAGCCTTCTAGACTAGAACTAGTTATGAACCAAGATTCCTCAACAATACTATATTAGTTTACTATAATACTATACTATGCTATTATACTATTACTATATTACTATTACTATACTACTGCTACTATTATACTACTAATATGCTACTACTACTACTGTTATACTAATACTATAAGAGTAGTAGTAGTATAATAATAGTGGTAGTATAGTAGTAGTAGTAATGGAAGTGCCAGTAGTCGTATAGTAGTAAGATAGTTGTAGTAGTACTAGTAGTAGTATAGTAGTAGTGGTGATAATAGTAGTAATAATAGCAGCAGTAGTATTATAATAGTAGTACTATAGTAGTAGAAGTATTAGTTATAGTATATTATTTCTAGTAGTAGTAGCATATTGGTGGTATAGTATTAGTAGTAGTAGTATAGGAGTTGCACTAATATATAAGTAGTAGAATAGGAATAGTGTCACAGTATAGTAATAGTATTATAGTAGTAGTATAGCAGTAATATATTAGTAGTACAGGAGTAGTACTAGTTGTATATCATATTAATAGCAATACTAGTGGTAGTACAATAGTAGTAGTATTATATAAGTAATATAATAGTTGTATAGTAGTTGTATAGTAGTAGTATAGTAGTAGTATGGTATAATAATAGTAATACTAGTAGTAGTATAATAGTAGTATAGTATAATAATAGTACTACTAGTAGTAATATAGTATTAGTAGCACTAATAGTATAATAGTAATATAGTAGTAGTACTACTAATCACAGTAGTGCAGCTGTAGTATAACATAATAGTAATACTATTAATAATAGTAGTATTATAATAATATTAGTATGAGTAGAAGCATTACAGTATTATAGTAGTAGTAATAGTATTATAGTAGTATAGTATTAATAGTTATAGTATAGTAGTATTAGTAATAGTAAAGTTATACTCATGTAGTAGTAATTATTATTACAGTAATAGTAGTAGTAAAGTATTATCATTATTAAATTACTGATTCTATACTAATACTACTATAGTATTGCTATATTATAACTTCACTGCTATTACTACTACTAATAGTATTACTATTATTGAAATAGTAGTGCTACTTCTACTATTATTATTATACTACTACTGCTGTTACTATTACTACTGCTACTGCTGCTACTACCATTATTATTATTTCTATTATTATGATATTGCTATTATACAACTATTCCTATTACTACTACAACTACTTTTGGTGTACTATTACTATACTATTACTATGTTCTGCAACTACTACTACTACTATTATTATTATTACTATAATTTTATTTTAATACTAATGCTATACTACTATTATCACTATACTTTTACTATTACTACTAGCAATTCTATTACTACTATATCATGCAACTAGGACTACTACTACTATACTACTGTGGGATACAAATTGACCGCCTAAGGTAGCAAAGGCACCAAAGGGCAATCTGGAAAAAATAAATGAAAATATAAGGTGGTTTGAGTGCGATCAGATATTGTGGTGGTATAACGTCTAACATGTGTAAGCTCCTATTTTAAATTCTCCAACAATTGTCAAAAACTCCTAGTATTGTAATTTTATACTAGTAGTATACTAGTTCTATTGTACTAATGGTATTATAGTAGTATAGTTTAATAGTATAATATAGTGGAAGTATAGGATTATACTATAATAGTATAATATATTTATGTAGTAGTAGTCTACTATAGTTGGTAGTAATATATTAGTAGTACTAGTCATAGTAATATAATATTATAAGAGTATAATAGTATAATAATAGTAGTATAGTTGTATTGTAGTGTAGTAGTATAGTGAAAGAAATAGTAGTAATAGTATAGTAGTAATAGTAACGGTATAAAAGTAGTTGTAGTATAATAGTAATGATAGTAGTATTGTAGTGGTCGTAGTTTAGTAATAATGTAATTGTAGTACTTGTACTGTATTAATAATATTTAGTATAACATTAGTATAGTAATACTAAGTAGTACAATAGCACATGCCGTATATAGTGGTACTATAGCGGTAATACAGTAGTAGTAGTATAGTGATATACTATAGTTATTGTGGTATTATAGTAGTATAATAATAGTTATAGTATAGGTGTAGTTTAGTAATATAGCATAATAGTATAGTGGTAGTAAATAAAGTAAAAGAGCTACTATTTTTACTATTACACTACTACTATTACTATATTACTCTTACTTACCACTATTGTACTTTTACTACTAATATACTACTACTGCTCCAACTATACTATTATAGTATTACTGCTAATATACTACTACTACTATTGTACTACTAATATATTATTATACTATTATAGTAACAGACTACTATTACTATTATACTACTACTACTTAATTATTACTACTATTACTAATACTACTATCATATGCGATGACACTAAGTTGAAAAATAGCTAAACCAAAAGCAAATGGTAAACTAACTCACGAGATGAGCCACTAATTGAGGTAATCGAGCTTTTGCCCTTCAGGCCATCATCCTAGTGATGTCACTGATGTCAAATCACCATGACAGTATCATTGCAGTCTATCTAGCAAAAACTCATTTTGTGTCATGCAAGAAGATTTAACAAGCTTAGCCTACATATGGATATGGTATGGTATTCCTGGAATTCCAGTGACAAGGATCCTCAAAAAATTGTTAGTAGAAAATCTAGGAGTGATGACATCCAAATAAAGATAGTTTGATATAATCACGAATAAGATCATAGAATTTGAAATCCACTCAAAGGCCTTCTCGACCTATAAAACATAAAGTAGCCACGATGGTAGGGGACTCTCTCTCTCTATCTATCTCTCTGAGAAAAAATCAATGAGAACCTTTATAACTTGACCATTGGAGTGGCTATTGTCAGAGTAGCTCATGGCTATCCTCTTGATGGTTCTTCCTTCTTCTTGTAGATTAGCAGTCGGACAACCTAGTGGATCTAATCTCAAGTAGCCTCCCAATCCAGAACTGGTGTTAAATTGGGCTCCATCAACAATTGGTGATTTTAATACGATCTGCTCTGCCTCCCTTCTTAATTAATCTTAGAGACCTTTGATGGCCTTCTGAGATTGTTGCCTAGAGTGCCAATCATCATCCAAGAATTCAATTGGGGGGCAAGCAGCCCCAGGATTGATAAAGTCGCACAACACATTTGACAAGGCAACAGACTAGTGCAGCAAGCTAGCTCTGCAACTCAGACACAGTCATAGCCCTTGGGACCCCTTTTACAAATCATGCTAGAGGCTCTGCTAGGTCTCTCTAACCTGGTGGAATGGCATGAGTTTCAAACTCTACCTACCATCATTCAATAGATGATGCAGTTGCTCGAGGCCCAGGTGCATGCCACATGAAACCAACAGGCCTAACAATTTCAAAATCCTAAATGACATGGTGCCTCAGGGCTCATAACACCCTTCAACAGGTTTCAATTCAAGCTCTAGTGCCAGCCTAAGGGTCTATGGTAAACCAACAACCTGAATTGCAATTGCACCTCAGATCCCATACAGATCATCATCAACAGGTCACCATGACCCGTAGGCCATGATTTCACTTTAGTACCAAATTTTGGTGGATTTTTATTCTTACGACCTGACCTATGATGATGCTGATGAGGCCACCTATCACATGCATTATAGTCAAGCACCAAATGGGGCAAAGTCAAGGTTCTCATGAGAGGCCATGCTATATCCGACTTGGAGAAGGTCACGGACATTGGGTCACCATCAACAACTTGGGTACCATACTCCTCTAATCCCTAAAATTGCTTACTCCCAAGTGTAGCTAAAGTTCCACCAGCCTCGCTACAAAGTGTATGGTGGCTTAAAGGACTCAACCAATCAATTTAGTACCTTTAGGAATATCATGATTCTATAAGGAGATTGAGACTCAACCATGTGTAAACTTTTCTCAATGATATTGCAGGGTCGGGTCAGAGCATGGTACTCTAGGCTCCTGAGGTGCACAATAACTTATTTTAATGACTTAGCAAATAAGCTCATAGAATAATTCATCTCATTGGTTCCTCGATGAAAGAACCTATCTACAAAGAGGGAGAGACCTTAAGGGAAAATCTGGCCCAATTCAGCAAAGCACGACTGGAAGTTACCAAGCTAAATAGTTCTATCATCCTCATTGTCATTATTAATGGAATCTAGCAAGCTCAAGTGGCCTATGAGATGGCTCACTAGCAACCATGCAGCATGGAAAAATTCATCCAACTAGCCCATGAACACATCGATGCTTAGGAAGTGATCTAGGGAAAAAAGAATCTAAAGGCTGCAGCAACAAGAGAGAATCTCTAGAGGATAAGCCACCAAAGCCAGAAAAGGTAGAAAACCAAGCAGAGGAAGGAGAGGGAGCAGTGACTTGAATTTCAAGTTCATACTACATTAAATATCTTAGGAACCAAAGTCTTGCCATAGATTGAGCACTTAGACTTCTTGTAAAGGGCCCAATCTATCTACACTAACTAGCAAATCCTCAACAAATCAAAGTACTATCATTTTCACCCCAATTATGCCCACGATACTAAAGAATGCAAGCACCTTGAGATAAAATCTAGGGGCTTGTTAAAGAAGGTCACCTCAAGCAATTCATTTGAAAGGTGAATGTGTAGAAGAAACTTGCATATGGGAGAAATGTTAATGAACTTCACCCAGAAAGGACCCCACTCCAAAGTTGTAAAACCCTCTAGTTAAGGCCAACCTCAATATGATCCTAACTAGCCCACTAACTCAAAGTGATTCTCCAGCATTAATTGGCAAATGCCAAACCCTTGCTGGAGGGTAGGACTCAAAAGTGGTGGAGAAGAAGAGATACCATTGTGAGCCAAACAATAAAGATATAGTATTCTCTACCAAGGACTAAGAAGGAATTTTCACTCCTCACAATGACTCATTGGTGATCTCAGTGGTCATAGATGGCTATGCTACTCACCATATCATGATAGATACATGATGTTTGACAAATATTCTATTCACCTAAGCCTATGATTAAATGTAGACCAAGCTAAAGCTAGAGCCGTATATTGGGATGCTTACTAACTTTATGAGGGACTTGGTCACCCCGCTTGGTATTATCATCTTAGTCTGCACCATTGGAGATGATCCAAGGAACACCACAATTGAATCAAAGTTTGTGGTAGTGTAGAGATGTTCTGCCTATAATGTAATATTGGGATAATTTGCACTTAATCAACTCCAAATGGTAATTTTAACTTTTTATTTATTCATGAGATTTCTGACTAAACATGGCACAAGTGAAGCATAAGGAGACCAAAATGTTGTTAAGAAGTGTGAAGAACCCTATTGGCAAAATAGTTTCAGCGAGAAAGCAAGGAACTACTAATAGTGGAGATCAATGAATGCATCACTGAGCCAAAGAAGGGACATGTTAAGCCTACCGAATGGCTTGTTAGCCTGGTCATTGATGACGCATCCGGGAGGACACATGAGCTTGGGTGAACCTCATAAAGCCCTTACATACTAAATTACAAGAACTCCTAAGAAGGAGCCAAGATGCCTTTGCATGGACCCTTAAGGATCTCCTAGGTATTAACACCCTTCAAAAGGTAAACACAAATTCACAGTCATAGAAAATCACAAGCCAATCAAGCAGAATAAAAGGAACTTTGCCCCTGAATGCCAAAAGCTATCACTATAGAGGTGAGTTAAATGCTCAATGTAGGTCTTATATGGGAAGTATACTATCCTGAGTGGCTGCCAAACATGGTAATGGTAAAGAAATCTAATAGTAAATGGAGAATGTGCATCGACTTCACCTACTTGAATAAAGCCTACCTAAAGAATTGTTATCCTCTGCCTAAGTTGACTAGCTCTTTACTCTACCTTGGGCCACCATCTCCTAAGCTTCTTCAATGTGTTCTTGGGCTACCATCATATTTGGATGCATCTAAAAGTTGAGGAGAAAATTGCCTTCATCATAGACCATGGTACCTTCTATTATTTTCCAATGCCTTTTGGACTAAAGAACACAAAGGCAACATACCAGAGAATGTGAACAAAGTTTTTGAGCCTCAGCTTAGTAGGAATTTGGAAACAAATGTTGATGATATGTTCATAAAAATCCTCCATGTTGATAGACATTTGATAGATCTAGAAGAGACTTTGGACACACTTCGAAAGTTTAGGATGAAGCTAGACCCAAAGAAGTATGCTTTTGGGATAGGCTTGGCAATGTTTCTTCACTAGTTAGTCTTAGAATGTAGAATAAAAACCAACCCTAAAAAAATTGAAGCATTTATGAGAATGAAGCCTCAGAGCTCCAACAAGGACATGCAGAGGATCACGAGTCACCTTGTGGCACTCAATAACTTCCTATGTAGATCTGGAGAGAAGTTCTTGCCCTTGAAGGCCTCAAAAAAATAGTTAGCTGAACCACCCTTATTGGTAAGAGTTGAACTTAATGTCGTACTCTTCTTTTATATAGCTATATTAAACCAGGTGATCAGTTTAATTTTAATAAGAAATTATTGTAGAGAAAAACACCCCATATACTATGTGAGTCATGTACTCATAGGAGTAGAGGTTTGGTACCCTCCACTAGAGAACATAGCATGCACTGTGGTGCTGGCAACCTAAAAGTCCCACCCTTATTTTGAAACATACTAGATTATAATGCTCACCAATCTCCCACTTCAATAGATATCGCAAAAGCCAAAAACCTTGACAAGGTTTCTCAAGTGGCCCATCGAGTTAAGTTAATTTGATGTCACCTTTGAGGTTTGGAAGGCTATCAAAGCCCAAGATTTAGAGAACTTCTTGATCTCATACCCAGGAGGATTAGAAATTGAGTCATAAGAGGTTCCTATAGATGTCTTATCTTGTTAGTCTGACTACAAGATCAATGTTGTCCTTCAGAGTTCAAGTGTGAGACTTGCTGAGTATTCAGCCTAACTTGAATTCAAGGCCTCAAATAATGCCATGGAGTAGTAAGCATTCGTTCTTAGATTACACATGGCATTAGCAATAGGAGCTAAAAAATTAAAACTAGTTAATAACATAAAGCTTGTGTGTTTGTAGGTCGCTAGAGAGTATGAGGTAAAAAAAACACAACTATGGCCTAATAGACCAAATCTATATGGCCATTCAACCAATAAGGGATGAAAATCTTAGGTTTGTTCACATTAGCATCAAGCCAAAGGAAGTTCTTAGTGGTAACTATTCACTATTTTACCAAATGGGTGAAAACTGAATCTCGCTAGCCATAATTGTCAAGGGAAATATTCAAGAGTTCCTATGGCAAAGCATGATCTTTAGGTTCATATTGCCACAAGCGCTGGTCATAGCCAATAGGAAGCAACGTGATACCTTAAGATTCAAAGAATACTACAGCAATATCCGCATAGGACTAAGGTTCACCTCAGTGTCCAACCCTAATCTAACAACATGGCTGAGGTAACTAATCAAACCTACTTTTAAGCATTAAGAAGGATCTCAAAAGTGCCAAAGGCATTTGGGTCAATGAGCTACCAAATGTTCTATGGTCCTACTAACCATGCCATAGACAACAACCAAGGAGTCACCTTTCATGCTTGCTTATGGAGTTAAAGCTATCATTCTGGTGGAAATTGGCCTTACTTCACCTCAAATTAGAATTATGATCTTGAAATAAATGAGCCAAATTTTGATCCAAGAAGGATTTGATCCTAGAAGCTTGGAAGAGGGTTTCCATTAGAGTTGCCAGAAGTGAGTGGCCCAATACTATAATGCATGGGGACGAATCTAAATATTATGTGATATGGTAATTGGATACTTTGATAGGCTAACTCATTAATGCCCCAATCAAAATTTTGATGGTCACCGAGTTAAAGCACCAAGACAAGAAGGAACTTTCTAGGACATGTCATGCAAACAACCTAAGATGTTTTTATCTTTAGACTAAATTATTCCTCCATTATCATTTTAGATATTGACAAATCTTGTCCCAGTAGACCACCAAAGACCTCAGATCCACCCAAGGCATAAGGCCTTGGCGATAAGCAAAGCATTAGACCTCATATTCATTCGAGGCATAAAGCCTTCGTAATAAGCCAAGCATAAGATCTTGGTGATAAGCCAAACATAAGGCCTCATTTCTACTTGGGGCATAAGACCTCGGTTATATCTGGGATATAAGACCTTAAAAATAAGACAAGCATAAGATCTCAAATTAACTCAAGGCACAAAACCTCATATTCACCTAGGAGCATAAGACCTTGATAATAAGCCAGACATAAGACGTCGATAATAAGCCAACATAATACCATGAATTCACCCAAGGCACAAGACCTCAATATCTCCTGGGGTATAAGACATTGGCAATAATCCAAGCATAAGACCTCATATTCACCTGGGCATAAGATCACGTTATACCCAATGCATAAGACCACTACTTAAAGAGCTCCAAAGCCAACCATTGCAAAGGTGGGCTATGACTTGTCACTTTATAGCAATCCACACCACAACTAAAGGGTGAAACTATTTGCTGATTTGCAAGTGTGACAAACAATAGCTGACCTCTAGGTGAGCATTGGCCAAGATGTGTGCAAGAGGGATGCAAACTAAAGATGCAAAGGGAAAAGGTGCAAGTAAAAGAAAATCACTTTCATTCATTAAAAGAATATCACATTTGAGGGGAAACTTTGTTGCAAAAGCTTTTCACAAAAATGATGAAGGATAATTTTGTAGGACTATTTGGAGGATGTGGGGGTTCAGTGGAGGCCTTTGGGGCAATAGGCGCTTGAGGCTTAGTGGATGCCTTAGCTTATTTCTCCCTCCAAAGGATCTCCTCGCACTCCTACTTGTGATGGTGAATCCTCATGTCATTGCAAAGTTCCACTTGATGGCCATAAAGATCAAAGTGAAGATCATAGTAAGTCTTCTTTACTGTGTCTCTACAATAGAGGTAGCCCTCAGAGAATGATTTGGCAAAGAGAAGGCCCCGCTCCCAAAGAAATAGCTTGCACCTTGCATAGCTTCAATGAAATCAAGAATAGCTTGCACCTTGCATAGCTTCAGGGACTTCAAGCACTCTGAGTTCTGGTGGAACATGGCCTTCACCACATCCTTTGACTGATGTAGCTCAGTCTTTTGCCAATCCTCCATTTCCTTCAGCCTTGTTAAGGCTGAATCTCACTCCACTTGGAGGATATTTCTCTCCTCCTTACCTCCCTCTTCATCTTCCTAACCTCAAATTGGAGTGACTTAGGTTGAGAACAGAGGAAGTTCACATCCTCCTCAACTATTTTGGTCTTATTCTTCTCACAAGCTATTTACTTCTAAGCTTCAAAAAGTGTCAACCTATATAATAGGAAAATTATAGTATCTACAACCGAGCTAAAAGTCAGCGAAAAGGAAAAAATGAGCAGCATTGATGGAAGAGGATGTTCAATGTGGGGGTTTGCACTATCCAAAAAATCTTTGAGGAAATACTCGGCGATGTCCATCTCCTTGCTTAAGTAGCTTAGATGATTGGAGGTGGACCTCACCCACACTTTGATATAGGGAGGAGGAGGTGTAGATTCAAAAGTCATAACTACCTTCTTCCCATAGTTAGTCGACTTTGCGATAGAAAAGTTTAGTGCCTAGGTGGCATCTCATGTAGATTCAACTCAAGAGTACAACCCAGAAGGGTGAGGTATTGCCTACACATTCCTTGTTTGCACTTTTCCCATGGATAAGCTTCCTCCTCTCACCTCTTCTTCCTTAGGCCTTTAACAAACACCTGAGTGGGATCATTGCCTTCTACTTTAGAAGACCTCTTTCATGATGGTTGGATAAGGGATACCTAAGGAGTGCATGCCTATTGCCTTAGAAACTCATTCATGAACATGATCTAGGTCAACACTATACAAAATCTAACCAATGATTAAATCAAGGAGAAAGTAGCTAAAGAGTCAATAATACAAAAGTCTAATGTATAGGCTAACTTCCCAAGCTATAGATAAGCCATGCTCTAGAAGACAGCCTTTATCAAACCATATGGGAGCATATCTAACATCCTCAACCTCATCCAACCTAGAGATTAAAAGCTAGTGAACCTCAAGATGGATCTCTAGCTTAGATCGATGAGTGGAAGGGTTTCCCCACCCATAAAACGAAACTTAGTCTGCCCTAGTAAAAATCAAAAGTGAATGGTCTTTCCAAGAGTAGATGGACTTAGCGATTTGAGAAAAATAATGTACACCATTTCTTGGGATTAAAATACCATCTACCACCTATTTTTGAACCCTGACAACCCTTGATGGCATCCCTAAACATTTCAATAGTCATGTTGACACCTTTGGATTGGCTAGGGTTCAAGGAATAGTGAAATATTTTACAGTGTTGTGTATAATTTGATCAAGGGAGTGGTCCCAATCTCCTAGGATATCCCAAATAAAGCTATCTATAGGGTATATAAAACCACATTTGAATATCTCTGAATAGGTACTAAACTTGAACTGGGACTCCTCTCTTAATTTCTTGCTCTCCTCCTTTGACCCCTAGAAGTCCAACTCAGTCCCATCCGAAAAGCAAAACACACTGATTAAGTCCTTAAGATTTTTCTCCAAGAAAGTAGATTTAGAAATCCGAAGTCTCACCTTAGGGACACCTAATGAAGTAGAAAGTCAGGTCCCACTTTCCAAAAGAAAAGCCACAATGGTTGAAAAGGATAAAAAATGATACTTACTCTGGGTTAATTTTCCAAGTGGACTTGGAGCTACTGGTGTGGGAATAGTAGAAGGCTTGGAACCAACCCTTAGAAGAGGATAGGATAGGTAGAAGAGCTAGCTCCTTGGAGGCTATAGCAGCAATGGAGGGTGTGGAGCTCAACCCACAAACACTAAGAAACATGGTGGATGTTGCCTTGGAGGATCAAGCTATGACTACTAGAGTAAAAAACATAGGAAAGCGTTGCAAAAGACATAGCACAAATATTGCTAAAAATAGGTGAAAAAGGATGAAGAATTCCTTAATTAGCCTTTCCCAAATCATTAGATCATTGCCACATGGAACAAGAAAGCCTAAAAGGTAGGAGTCAAAGATCACTGCACCAATCATGAGGGACACATGTCCACATCAAGGGCTGTCTCAGTTTCTAATGGGATGCCTTTGGATTGTCCCATTGGGACAAGATGAATAATTTTGCATGATTCAATAGGATGGTGTCTCAGCTCCTGAAGAGGTCATGTTCATTGGCAATACACACCTAGCACAATGCTACAAATAGGTGACTCACCTCGCAAGGAGTCACGATGGTTGTTGCCCCTTATAACGTAATGAAAGTGACAGACATGAACCTCAAGAAATCAAAATGGCATGCTCATAAAAATGCATCTAAGCTACTGAAGGAGGAAGTAACTGCACCAATCAAGCCACCTAAACTCCATGACTAGAGTTGGGGGCACTAATGGTACACTGAGCTAAAAAGTGGTTGAACTAAAAGCAAATAGGGACTTCACATATGGGATGAACTACTAACTGAGGTGATTGAGCTATCAGCCTTGATCCCATTGTCTGTGGTGATTTGGCTAAGGTCAAGTCAATAGTCCATCTAGTGAACACACATGTGAAGGCCAATCGGAATAGTCGACAAGGTTGACCCATATATGTATATGATCGAGTATTCATGAAAATTTGAGGGAAATGGATACTAGGGAAACTATTAGCATAAAATCTAGGAGTGATGTCTATCAAATAAGGAGAGTCCAACATAATTAGGACTATGATCACAAAATCCCAATCTTGTTAAAGATCTTCCCAACCTATTAAATACATAGTAGCAATGAATGTAGCGGGCCTCTATTCAACTACTGATACTATATAAATATTATACTGCTACTATTATCATACTACTACAATGAATATCTTATAGCAATGACTACTATTGTATAATTACTACGATACTACAAATATACCACTATTATTTCTATACTATGACTATTACTACTACTAATATACTGTAATTAATACTATTAGTAAAACTACTATTACACTACAAATATACTATTATTACAACTACTACTATACTATTATCTCTACCACTAGTACTACACTACTACTACAAAACTACTAGTTCTATCGTTATACTACAACTACTACAATAACTACTACGACTATTATAATCCATTACTCATACTGCTACTATATAGTATTACTACTACTATACTATCACTATTACCAGTATATTACTATTACTATTATACACTACGACAACCACTACTACTACTATAGTTATGCTATTGCTATACTACTACTGCAACAACAACTATAGTACCACAACTACTACGACACTACTAATTCTATTATACTACTACTATTACTTCTATTATGTTACTATTAAGCTACCACCATTATTATTAAGACTATATTACTCCTACTACTATACAATAATAACTACTAGTACTACAACTAGTACTACAACCATACTTTTATACTACTTCTACTACTAATACTATGACAACTACTACTATTATATTATAATACTCTTGCTACTATGATTTTGCTATTACTACAACTATATTACCACTACTTCCACTACACTACTATTACTATTAAACACTACTAGTGCTTCTACTATATTACTATTACTATATTGGCACTTTTTCTACTATACTATTCACACTACTACTATTATACCACTACTATTACTATGCCATTACAATTATTGCAATGATACTACTAATATACTTTTACTACTACTATAATATAATACTACTATTATGACACTAATACAATTCTACTACTAACCTATTGCTATAGTATAGCTGCAATACTATTGCCACTGCTACTATAATAATTAAACTACTACTATGTTGCCACTACTAATATCCTATACTTTTATACTACTATTATTAGTACTACTATTCTGCTACTAAACTATAACTAGTACTATTACTACTATGCTAGTGCTACTACTACATAACTACTACTACTTTTACTATTAGCACCATTACTATTATACTACTATACTACTTTTACAACTAGTACTACTACTATAATACATTGCTCCTACTACTATGATTGTACTATTACTACTACTATACTATCACTATTTTAACTAATAATATAAGTATGTTACTATACTACTACTTCAATTCCTCCAACAACTCCTATGACTACCACTATACGAGTACTTTATTGTCATTATACTACTACTATACCATTATTATGCTATGTTACTACTAAACTAATATACTAGTGCTATAACACTATAATATTATTATTACTACCCTACTACTACTACTATTATACAACCGCTATATTACTACGACTATTAATAGTACTACTTCTACTAGTACTATTACTACTACACTACTATCATACTTTGACTTATTTTGATCTTTGTTTTGATAATCGATGACCTCTTTGGCATGTTGTCTATTAAGTTTAAAGCATTGTTAATGGCTTTGAGCATGTGTTGGCTTAGCTTCAAAGTGCAGCTAATGACTTTAAGCATGTTGTTATTTGACTTCTTTTAAATATGACATTTGATTGATTGACTAAGTGGGCTCAAGCTTACCTTTAGTTTGATTTGGTTCAAAATGGACTATGGCATTAGCTATTGCTAACCATTTCTATTTGATAATCAACAACATCAATTATATTTGAAGTGTCACCAATGAGTTTGATCTTATGTTGGATGAGCTTGAAGTGTGTCTGATGACTTGATGCGTGATGTTGGTTGACTTATTTTGAAGAAGGCATTTAGTTGATTGACTAAGTGAGTTTCAGTCAACCTTTAGCCCGATTTGAAATAGTTAGCAACATTGGCTTATGCTAACAAGTTCTGATTTGATAATTGATGTCCTTTTTGTTGTGTTATCGATTAAGTTTGAGCATGACCAATGGCTTTTGAGCATGTGTTGGCTTAGCTTTGAAGTGTGGACAATAATTTTAAGCATGTTGTTGGTTGACCATATTTAAATATGGCATAAGACAGACTGACTAAGCAAGTCAAAGCCTACCTTAGGTTTGATTTGATTTAAAAAATTGATTGATGACCTTGGGTTGTGCTAATCATCTTCAATTAGAGAATCGATAGCCTCATTAGCATGTTGTCAATTAAGTTTGAGATGTTGCCAATGGCTTTGAGCATATTATAACCAAACCCTAATTAATCTTTTGATCTAACCCTGATTAGGTTCTTGATGGATCTTGGTTCAATAGGTTAATGGATTTAGATTTGACCTAAGTTGAACCCTTATTGGGTTTGAGATTGAACCTTAATGTACTTGGGTTGAAGTTCAAGATGATTTGATTCAACTTGGTTCTAGTTTAGGTTCAACCTGATTTTGGTTCTCGTTTGACTTGGCTTAACTTTAGGTGTGACCTAGTTCTAGTTCAAGTGTTACCTGGTGCAAAGTTGAAATCATCAACCTGGGATGGCGAAGACCCCACAAAGCAATCTTGAAAAAAAAAAATCAAAAATGTGTGTCAGTTTGAGTGTGCTATCAAGTGTTGTAGGAATATGGCTTCCCAATAGGAGCAAGCCCCTATTGTTAATTGCCCTGATAGTTGTCACAATCCTCCTAAAGTAGGAAACCTAGCTAATAAAAATAGAGACATGAAAGAAGAAAACATGATTCATTTATTTAAGGAAAGGATTATATAGTTTAAGCGAGGGCATTCCCTCGCATTACAATTTAAGGAATTTAAACTTACAATCATGAATAACATGAAATAGGTAAGGGAATGCGAAAAGCTTGATGCTCGCCATCGCCTTGCTCACGTGTTCTGGACCGAGTTGAACTTGACTTAAATAGAAGCTTGATTTGATATTTGGTGTATGTTAATAACTTGTCTTGATTTCAATGTGTGGCTAACTATCTTGGCTTGTGTTAGTTGATGTCATTAAGATCTGGAGTTTTACCGATGACTTTTTGTTTGTTATCAGTTAACTTCTATTGATTCTTGACTTGAATACCTCATTAACAGTCTTAGCTTATGCTAATCATTTTTAATTTGATAATCAACATCCTTTTGGTATGTTGTCGATTAGGTTTGAAGCTTCACCAATGGCTTTTGAAGTTGGTTTATCTTTGAAATCTGGTGACAACTTTAAGTGTATTATCGGTTAACTTCATGTGATAATTGATGGCCACATTGGTGTGTTGTCAATTAAGTTTGAGATGTAACCAATGACTTTTATGGTTGCCATAGCCAAGCATCACCAATGGCTTGTAGGGTTGATTTAGTTTTGATGTGTGTTTGATAACTTTAAAGATGTTATCAATTGATTTTTTTTTATAATCAATAGCTTCATTGGCTTGTTGTAAATTTAATTTGAGGTATCACCAATGGCTTTTTGGGTTGGCTTAGATAACCACCATTAATCGCTTTTGACATTAGCTTAGCTTTAAAGTTTGGTCAATTACTTTTAGCATGTTGTTAGTTAACTTTGTCTAATAATCAACAGCCTCATTAGATTGTTGTTGACTAAGTTTGAAGTGTCGCCAATTGCTTTTAGACTTGGCTTCCACTAGTGTCACCAATAGATTTTAGGGTTGGCTTAGCTTTGAACTATGGTGGACAGCTTTAAACATGTTGTTGGTTGACTTTGTCTAATAATCGATGTCCTTATTGGCATGTTGTCAATTAAGTTTGAAGCTTCACTATTGACTTTTGATGTTGGCTTAGCCAAGCATCAATAATAGCTTTTGGGGTTTGTTTTGTGTTAAAGTGTGGCTAAGCATGTCATCAGTTTACTTTGTTCGATAATTGATGGCCTCATAGTTGTGTTGTCAATTGAGTTTGAGGCAACCCTAATGGCTTTTTGAGTTGGCTTAGCAAAGCCTCTTCAATAGCTTTTGGGGCTGATTTAGCTTTGAAGTGTGGTTTGACCTAATTCAGTATTCTATTTGAACTTGTTGTGGTTTAGATCAAATGAGAGTTCTATTCAAACTTATTGTGAGTTAAAATGTGCTTTGGCTCAATTTCAAGTTCTATTTAAACTTATTATTGTTTAGTTCAATTATGGATTGACTTAATTTAGAGTTCTCTTCAAACTTGTTTTGGTTTAGTTTAATATGGTTTGACTCAATTTAGACTTCTATTCAAACTTATTGTGATTTAGTTTGAATGCAATTTGAGTAAATTTAGAGTACTATTCAAACTTGTTGTGGTTTAAGTATGATTGTGGATTGACTTAATTTAGAGTTCTCTTCAAACTTGTTTTGGTTTAGTTCAATATGGTTTGACTCAATATAGACTTCTATTCAAACTTATTGTGGTTTAGTTTGAATGCAATTTTTGTAAATTTAGCGTACTATTCAAACTTGTTGTGGTTTAAGTATGATTGTGGTTTGACTTAATTTAGAGTTCTATACTTGTGGTGGTTGTTGTTTGACTCAATTCAAAATTCTATTTGAACTTACTAAGGTTTAATTCAAATGTGGTTTGACTCAAATTAGAGTTATATTTAAACATATTCTAGCTTTGTTCGAA
The DNA here is from genome assembly GCA_005019695.1 of Trichopus zeylanicus subsp. travancoricus. Lineage (NCBI taxonomy): Eukaryota > Viridiplantae > Streptophyta > Magnoliopsida > Dioscoreales > Dioscoreaceae > Trichopus > Trichopus zeylanicus. The sequence goes on from RXID01014565.1 coordinate 24,582, forward strand.
TGAGATATGACTCAATTTAGATTTCTAATTGAATTTATTGTGATTTAGTTTGAATATTTTTTCTATTTAGAGGTTTATTCGAACTTGTTGTGGCTTAGTTTGAATATGGTTTGACACAGTTGAGATTTTTATTTGAACTTGTGGTTTAGTTTGAATATTATTTGATTAATCTGATTTCAATTCAAATTTGTTAGGGTTTGACTCAATTAGTGTTCAATTAGGATTTTTTTTTATTTAGTTCGAATGATGCTTGGCTCAATTGAAGTTTAATGCCAACATGTTTTGATTTTTGATTAACTCGATTCAAACCCGAATTGGCCACTATTTGGACCAATCACTTGACACGATTATGGTTGAATCTAAACTTAAGTCATCAGTTTTTTGACTAAAATGGACAACCAATTGGGGTAGAGGTCAACCTACCAAAATGAGTGTCATTTTAGGCTAAATAGGATTGGATGACTAGTCAAGTATTTGTCATCTGACAAAGAGGATTCTTTTCATGGTTTATCAGAACCGGAGATTGGTTGGGGTACTAGTTACCCAATAGAGAACCCACGATTTCTTGGTTCACCAAAATTGGTCGACTAGCTAAGGGTATCAATCAACTTGGAGAACTTTGCTAGTTATGGTTGAATATGATAGGTCAAGTAGCCAAGAGAGAGATTTTCTACTCATTTGGACTAGCTTTAGTCTATTTGGTTTTATCCATTCAAGTTCATTATTGCTTTATTTGAGTTACTTTAGTTTGGTTTATTTGTTTCAACCAAATTAACTTGAGATCAATATGGTTGAGCCATTTAAACAAATTATATTTATCAATTTTATCTTTGTTTGAGAGCTCTCGAACTATCATAATGACTTAAGGTTAGCCTGTAGGCTGACCTTAAGTTGCTTTGGCTTCTAGGTTACCCGTAGCCTGGTCATTAGTTGATTTAGACTATTAGGCAAGCCCATAGGATATCCTTTAGTCGACTAGACTTTTAGGCATGCCCGCTGGCTAGCCATTAATAAGAGTTTGAATTTTAGATGAGCGTGTGGGGTAACCCTAAACCTATTGGACCTTCAGGCTAGTCCCACAGGCTAGCTTTTTGTCTAAATAGACTTTCAGGTATGCTAGCGGGCTGACCTTTAGTTCGAATAGGCCACTATTATACAGTAATAATTATTACTACTACTACTATAATTACTATAATACTATGCTGTTATTATACTACTACTACTACTCTGACTATTACAACTACACCACTTCTATATGATTGCTATACAATTCACTACTACTATACTACTACTACCACTACTTTTACTATGATACGAATATGTTACTGCTATTATACTACTACAACTCTTGCTACTATATGATTATAATATTACTGCAATACTATCTCTACTAGTACAACTATTATACTATTATTCTAGTATAAGTACTATGTTATAGTAATATAATACCATACTATATTGCTACAATATTACTATATTGTATTACTATGCAATACTTTTATACTACTATTATTATTATACAATAACTATACTAATACTATTTCTACTATATTGCTAATATACTATACCACTATCTTGACTACTACTGATACAATACTACTACTATATTACTTCCATACTAATACTGCTACTACTATACTCTTACTATACAATACTACAACCATTACTAGCACAGTTATAGTATAGCTATTATTAATATTCCTATATTATACTATTGCAAAACTAAAATATAATGCAGTTGTATTATACAACTATATTTCTATTATACTACTACTACTATAGTATTATACTATACTACTATACTACTACTATAGTACTATTGCTACTACTTTACTACTATTATAGTATACTACTACATTAGTATTAATAGTATACTTCTACTGCTATATATCACTATGCTACTAATACTACTCTTATACTACAACTATACTATTGATATAAATTTTCTTTTGAGCAACTGAGATTTTCCACTAAAGTCGTGCTTTAAGCAAGATCCGAACCAATAACCTATCACATAGAAGTGGTTAGTAAAACTACAAAGCCAATGCTTGAGGTATACTACTGCTACAATTATACTACTATACCACTACTATTATATTACTATTATACTGCCAGTAGTAGTATTCTATTATAATTATTGTTACAACAGCAAATACTATATTATTAATATACTTCTGCTACTACTAATATTCAAGTACTGATTTTATATGACTTCTACCAATATACTATTAATAGTAGTATTAGAACTATAGGATTACTACCACTATTAGAACTACTACTAGATTACTATACTACAACTATACTATAACAACTATACTATTCATGCTACTTTACTAATACTATTACAATTATACTACTATTAATAGTAGTAGTATTATACTAACCTACTATTACGATACTACTATTATTATATTTCTATACAACTCGTACTTCAATATTACTACTATTATTACTTCTACTATACTATTACTATAGTACTACTAATATGTTACTATCATATTATTATAAATACTGCTACTGCTAAACTACTATGTTTCTACTATACTATGATTATAGTACTATACTATTACTATACTACAATTAATGCTATAATAGTACTATTATTACTATTACTATATTAGTGCTACTACTATAGATATATTACTACTAATACTACTGTTACAACCAATAATAATATATTATTACTATTATACTACTACTATTAATATTTATACAACTACAATATTATACTACTACTATGTTACTATACTATTACTATTTATTACTACAGCTACAATTTAGTACTACTACAATACTATGCTACTGTTACTATACTAAACTATTACTATGCTAGCGCTACTACAATACTACTGTTACACTATTATTATTACTATTAGTATTACAAATATTACTGCTACTATACCATGGCTACCACTATAATACTACACTATACTATAGTACTACACTAGGTAGTACTATACAACAGCTACTACTATAATATTACTAATATTAATATATTACTGCTAGTGTTGCCATTATACCATGAAACTATTGTGCTACTACTTCTATACTACTATTATTACTATACTACTCTTATTACTACTATATTACTACTGCTAATACTATTATTATATTATATTATTACTATAGTACTATTATTATAACACTATATATATTATTACTATATTACTACTACACGACTACTACTGTACTGCAACTATACCCCTAGTACTAAACTAATGCAACCACTACAACTACTACTATATAATAATACTAATACTAAAGTACTATTATTATATTACAACTATACTACTAATATACTACAAATATTATACTAATTACAACTACTATTGCTTTTAGTAGCATATTGCTCTTATACAATTATTATACTAGTACTACTATGTGTTCTATTATACTACAATATTACAACTATAGTATAATTACTATACTATTATGATTATACAACTAATATCACTACTAGTAATTTTACTATGCTATGATTATACTACTACTATACTACAATACTAGTACTTGTACTACTAATGTTATTGTAATTGTAATACTGCTATACTAATACTATATTACTATACGACTACTATATTAATATACCACTATTGTTATACTGCTACTACTGTTATTAAATTACTACTACAACTACTATTACTATATTAATGTTACTACTAATACTATTATACTACTATTATAGTACAACTATAGTACTTCTATAGTACTAATATACTACTACTATTGTTACCAATATTACTACTATAATAATATACTTCTACTATTGTACCACTACTACTAGTATACTAATATACTATACTACTATACTATCTCAGTATATTGCTATTTTACTACTACTAAAATATTATACTATATTATACTGCTATACCATTCTACTATACTTTGCTAGTATACATCTACTGCTACTATAGTAATACTATACTAACACTACTACTAAACTACAATTAGTACCGTACTATTATTATACTACTACTACTATTGTCATGCTGATATATTACCACTATTATCAATATAGTAGTACCTCTACTACTAGTACTGCTATAGTACAATATTATACTTCTATACTACTACTATTCTACCACTACTATACTATAATATACTACTAGTACAACTATATTACTAGAATAATATACTACTACTACTATATTGCTACTATACCATACTACTACAACTACTACTGTCACTATACTACTACTATTATTAACACTACTAGTATACTATACTATTGCTATACTACTATACTATACCACTACTATAGTAATACTACGATTGCTAATATATTATTACTGCTATTACTATATTACCACTATACTATTAGTACTACTGTTAATATACTATTACTACTACTATACTACTACTATTACTGATACTATACGACTATAGTACTACTATTGTACTACTATTATTGTTACTATTATATTGCTACTATACCACTATTACTACTAATACTATATTGCGACTATACTACTAGTGTTATACCACTTTTATACTACTACTACTATATTGTTATATTATTGCTACTACTGGTACTATATACTACTACATAATTACTACTAGAATACCACTGCTACTATTATACTATTATCATACACTTATTGCCACTGTTGCTGCTTGTACTATCACTAATTACCAGTAGTACTGTAGTATTGTTAGTACCATTACTATTATACTATACTACTACTACTTTACTACTTTTTCTGTGGGACTACTACTAATACTATTACTCTACTACTAGACAACTACTAAACAGCTACTATACTGCTACTATACTATTACTGTACTAGAATACACCTACTGTAATATTATTTTGTTACTGTTACTACTCTTATTACTATGACTGCTATTACTATACTATTATATTAATATTATTATACTACTATTTTGACTACTACTATGCTATTACTATATCACGCTATACTACTACTATAGTACTACATCTGATTATACACACTCAAACCATCTGAAATTCTCATTTGTAGTTTTGGGATTGCTCTCAGTGTCTATTGCTATCCTAGGTGGCCAATTGTGGCTCTACAAATTATGGCATATCTGGTGAGACATGAGTTCACCTCCAAGTATAAAAACCTAATTATATTATTATACTATTCATACTACTATTATATTACAAAGACTACAAACATACTATTTCTACTATTACTACCATTACTATGCTACAACTATACTCTTACTTTATGATAACTATACTACTAGATATAGTACTACAATTATACTATTATTATAATACTATTACATTACTATTATACTATTATACCCTTAATATAATTATGCTACTACTAGTAGGACTATAACTATACTATTACTACTATACTAATAGTTCTATACTACTACTATTGGTAGTATACTACTATTATTTGTAGTATACTAGTATTATTTATAGTATACAACTACTACTATACTACTATACTTATACTTGCACTACTAAATTAGTACTACTATTATTACTACTAGTATTACTATAAGTGATACTACTATATTAACATTATTATTACTGCAACTACTACCACTATACTACTACTACAACTATTACTACTACTACTAATACTAAATTACAATAGTACAATTATACTACTATTATTATAATATTATATTATTATACTATTATTCTACTACCACTAGTACAACTAATACGATACTACTATTATAATACTAATAGAATCCTAATATACTACTACGATACTACTACCATTATACTACTACTACTACTATATTTTCACTACTACTACTACACTATTACAAGTAATATACTAGTACTCCTATACCTATACCACTACTTCTATAATACTACTGCTACTATGCAACTACTACTACTATACTAATACTATTATATTGCAACTAGCACTGCTATTATACTAATATAGTATAACTATACTATTATACTACTACTACTACTGTACTAACATTATTACTATTACTATTACACTTCTGCTACTACTATACTAACCCTATTATACTACTATCCTTCTACTATACTACCATGCTACTACTATACTACTATTTGATGCATCAGCTAGTGAGAACAAAAATAAAGAGAACGTTGGGCTAATTATCAGGTCAAAGGCCAAGCTGGGTCAAATCCTTTTCCTTAGAGAACAAGTGGGCAAGCCCATGTGGTTTCTAGTCTACCCTATCAAAATCATCTTAAGTGGACATTGCCCTATTCGAGTAAATTTAATGTTACTTGAAATTCTAGATGCCTTTTGGAATTTTAAGCGTCTTTTAACTAGTTTTCGATGTAAATATTTAGTATTTTGAAGTGCCATATTTATTGCACCTTTGTCTAGTACTTATAAGTTCTCCCTTTTAATCAAACTTCTTTAAAGTTGGTTCTTAAATTAAATTTCAAGCCTTGTCAATTTTTATAACTTGAATTCCTTCAAGCATAGCAAATTACTCCAATTTCTTATCTTAGGTGTGGTTGCTTGCATTATCGAATTGGTGGAAAACTTACTTATCATCTTTCTCTTATCTAAGATGTTGTTGTTCTATATTATAACCTTGATAGTGAGATACTTATCTTTCCATTTATTCCTTAACTCTCCATTCATTATTTTTCTTTGAGTTTGCTTATCATCTTATCTAAACATATCTATCATTACTACTACTATACTGCTACTAGTATATTGCTACTATGCTACTACTGTACTACCACTGCTACTAGTACTACTGTTACCAAAATTGTGAATGGGATAAATGAGAGGCTTTCTTGTTGCAACACTTCGGTTGGCTTGACCTAGTGCTCCATCAATTATCATTGGTAAATATAGACTTATATAAGCAGCTAGTCCCTAGAATTAAGTTCTTTATAGACCTTGTAGGCAAAGATGAGAAAGCCATCATGGTCTAGGTTTGAAAGCTGTCAGTGCTCTTATCCAAGAGGCAGCCTAACTTCTTTTCATACTCCACCTTCTTCTCTACCTTGGACAGCTCAATCGTCATCTCAATAGCTAGTAGATTTGAAGAAGAAGATGAAGCAAAGTGGAGCGACAGAGCCCAAGGGCCAGGACCAAGCTTGGAAGCATTATCAAGTTGGATGATGAAATTGGCTGTCTTGCTTCAAGCTTCTTCAGAAATCCTAAAAACCAAAACCTAAATACTGACCAAAATATTTTGACTAAAATTGAAATATTTTAGCTAATTTTCAAAATCTTGATCTAAACATGGGCTTGATTGCCAAGTAATGACTTTGCTTGGCTTGTAGAAGTGGACTTGAATTGTCAGGTAAATATAAACTTAATTTGCCATGTGAAAGTGGACTTTTTTTAGTCACATGAAAGTGGACTCAATTTTCCATTTAAGTACGGGCTTGGATGCTACATAGAATGGACTTTATTTGACATATGGAAGTAGACTTGATTGGCCATGTGAAAGTAGACTTGAATTTTTAGGCAAATGTATACTTGATCACAACACACGATGGACATTAATTGGTTATATGGAAGTGTACTTGAATTGCCTTGTAAATATAGGCTTGGTCATTACACAAAATGGTCTATGTTTTCCACATGAAAGAAGACTTTGTTTACTATGTAGATGCAGACTCGATCACCACGCAAGCAAGATTTTTGTTTGCCATGTGGAAATGAACTTCATTTGTCAAAATAATGTATACGTGCATTTCTAAAGTCAACTTAGGGCATTGGCAGGTGGGGGTAGTCAAGGGATTCCATCTCCACCATATATCATGAACGACCATCCATTAAGGGCATTGTAGGAGGTCAAAAACTTCCTTTTACCTATTGCCAAGTCTTTGGAGGATTGATATGCTAGTTTGTGCCAATAGACTCTCTACTTCATCATCGAGGTTTGACATTATAAAATTTGACCTTAGTCACTTCGATGGGTTTGGCCCCTCCTCCCTAGGAGGACTTAGACATTACCCCCTAGTTGAGAGATCTTTGCCCCCTGAATGGGAGGTGAGGAGTTTGTCTATGCTTATGTAGACTCTAATTGCCCTTGCAATCATCATTGGATGAGGAAAGTGTATACAAACCTTTCACTCATGACAATAGTGTAGTAGTATAATAGGAATATAATAGTACTAAAATAGAAATATAGTTGTTCTAATATAGGAGTATAATATCATTATAGTATTAGTATACTTGTAGGAATAGTATGGGAAGCATAGTTGTCACAGTAGTAGTATTAGTAGCCTTTGTAGTAGTAGTACTAATAGTATAATAATAATAATATGGTAGTAATAGTAGTATAGAACTACTAGTATAGTTGTAGTAGCATAACAACATAGTAATAATATAAATGTACTATAATAGTAGCATAGCAGTAGCAATAGTTATAGTCGTATAATTGTTATAAAATAGGAGTATAGTAATCATATAGTAATAGTACAGTAGTTGTTGTAGTAGAAGTAGTATAATAGCATTAATACTATTATGCTATAGTAACAATAGTCTAGCAGTCATATAGTAGTACTATTAGTGTAGTAGTAGTATATTTGTATTATAGAAGCATAGTATTAATAATAAAGTAGTAGTATAGTAGTGGTACAGTAGTAGTAGTATTAAACTAGTAACAATAGAGTAGTATAGTGGTAGTAGTAGCACAGTTGTAGTATACTAGTATACTAGTAGATGTATAAAAGTAATAGTATAATTATAGTATGATAGTAGTATAGTAGTAGTAAAGTAATAATAATAATTTTAATGGTATAGCAGTAGTATAATACTAGTAATAGTATGATAGTAGCAATAGTGCAATAGTAGCAGTTGTAAAGTAATAATATAGTAGTAACAATAGTAATATATTATTTGCAACAATATTAGTATAGTTGTAATAGAATTGTAATAGTATAACAGTAATATAGTAATAACATAGTAGTATGCTAGCAATGTAGTAGTATAGTATCATAGCGTAGTCATATAGTATGGTGGTACGGTAGTATAGTAGTAGTATAGTAGTTGAATGTAGTAGTAGTATTATAGTAATATTTGTAATAGTACCATAGTGCAGTAGTAGTGGTAGTATAGTACGGTAATAGCAGTAGTATAGTAGTAGTAATAGTGGCAGTAGTAATATAATAGTAGTATAGTTGTGGTAGTATAATAGTATGATATAGTAGTGTTGAATAGAAATATAGTATTAGTATAGTATAGTACTAGTATTAGCAACACTACTAGTATAAAAATAATAGTAGAACTAATATTTTATTGTAGTTTTATAGTAGCAATAGTATACTTGCACTATTGTACTAATAATATTGTAATAATATAGTTTAGTAATATAATATAGTAAAAACATAGTATTATTGTAGTATAATAGTATAATAGTAGTAGTAGCAATAGTAACAGTAGTAACAGTAGTAGTCATAGTAGTAGTTATAATAGTATTATAATAGTTGCAATATAATAGTAGCGGTATAGTAATAATAGTAGTATAGTAATAATAGCAATAGTATAGAAGTGTTATAGTGTAATAGTAATAATAGCAGTCTTGTAGTAGGAATCTACTAGTATTACAATTATAGTACTAGTATTGTATTAGTAGTATTGTAATATAGTAGAACTATAGAAGTATAATAATACAAGCTATGTAATAGTAGCAATATAGTAGTAGTATAATAGTATAAGCTATATAGTAGTTGTAGTATAGTGGTATTGTAGTAGTAATATCAAAGTAGTTTTGTAGTATAGTATAACAGTATAGTGGTTGTATAGTATAGTAGAAGTGCTACTAGTATTACTAATGTGTTAGTACTATTACTATAGTACTACTATTTACCACTACTATACTTCTGCTATTAATATACTACTGCTCCAACAACACAACTATAATACTACTGCTAGTATATTGCTAATTTTAATATACTATATTATTACTACTATTATACTACTACCACTATTACTTACTACTATCATATTATCATACTGTTATAGTAATATACTACTACCACTACTATAGTACTACTACTTAACTATTCTACTATTATTAGTACTACTATTATACTTGATGATATACTGAATTAAAAAATAACTGAACCAAAAGCAAATCGGAGACCAACCCTTGGATGAACCACTAACCGAGGTAATCGAGCTTTTGACCTTGAGGCCATTATCCTAGGTGATGCGGCCGATGTCAAGTCACCTCAGCAAAATCATTATCTATCTAGCAAAAACTCATCCCATGTCTTATGGGAAGATTTGGCAAGCTCAACCCATATATGGATATGGTCTGATATTTATGGAATCCCAATGGCAAGGATCCCTGAAAAACCATTAGATGAAAATCTAAGAGTGATGGCAGCCAAATAAGGAGAGTCTAACATAATCAAGACTAAGATTATGAAATTTCAGATCCACTCAAAGGCCTTCTTGACCTATAAAATATGAAGTATCCATGAAGCTAGGGTACTCGCTATCTCTCTCTTTAATTCTCTATTTCTATCTCTCTGAGAAAAGAATCGATGAGAGACTTTATGACTTGAGTGTCACAGTGGCCATTGTTGGAGAAGCACCCAATTGTCTTCCTTATGGTTCTTTTTTCTACCTGTAGATTAGCGATAGGATAGCCTAGTAGATCTGATCTCAAGGGGCCTTCCAGTCTAGAATCGGTGTTGAATTGGGTTTCATCAAAAATTGGTGATTTCATTAAGATATGCACTACCACCCTTATTTATTAATCTTAGAGACCATTAACAACCTTTTGACAATGTCACCTAGGGTTCCATAGCCTCATCATCCAAGAATCTATTCAGGGGCCAAGCAGCCCCAAGATCAATGAAGCCACACAACTCATCTAGCCGGCCAAGTGGACCAATGCAACAAACCAACTCTATGACCTAGACACAGCCACAGCTCTTGGGACCCTTTTTACAAGCCATCCTAAAGGATCCAGTAGGTCCCTCTAACTTGGTTGAATGGCATGAGTTTTAAATTCTAGCCACTATCATTCAATAGATGATGCAATAGCTTATGGACCAGGAACAAGCTATGCAAAACTTATAGGCCTAACAATTGCAAAATTAGGCCCAAACAACATGGTGCCTCAGGGCTCATAACGCCCTATAATAGTTTCTAATTCAAGCTTGGGTGCTAGGATAAGGCACTATGGTAAACCAACAACTTGAATTATAATTGAACCTTGATTCCTATGCTGGGCACCATGAACAGGTCACCATGACCCCTAGGCCATGATTTCACTTTGGTACCATGTTTCGAGGGATTATTATTGACATGACCTGACCTATGATCCAGCTGATGTGGCAATTTATCACATGCACACCTATCAGGCACTAGATAAGGAAAAATCAAGGTTCCCAAAGGAGCCCATGCTACATTCAACTTGGGGAATGTCATGGATGTCTAGTTACCCTCGACAACTAGGGTACAATACTCCTCTAATCCCTAAAATTGCATACTCCCAAATGTAGTTGAAGTTCCACCAGCCTCCCTATAAAGTGTATGATGGCTTAAATGAATTAGTTGATCATATTAGTACCTTCAAGAATGCTATGATTCTACAAAGAGTGAGAAAATTTACCATATGTAAGGTTTTCCCGATGATGCTGCAATGCCAAGCTAGAGTATCATACTTTGGGGTCTTGAGGTAAAGAATAACTTATTTTGATGACTTGATAGATAGGTTCTAAGAATACTTTATCTCATTGGTTTCTCGGTGAAAGAACCCATCTACGCTCCTCACGTTGAAACAAAAAGTGAGATAGAGATTAAGGGAATATCTGACTCAATTCAACAAAGCTCAACTGGAAGTTACCACACTCGATAATTTTATTAGCCTCATTGTTAGCATTTATGGAATCTAGCAAGCTCGAGGGGCCTATGAGATGGCCTGCTAGCCACCACGCAGCATGGCAAAATCCATCCAACAAGCCCATAAACACATAGATGCTTAAGAAGTGACCCTGAAAATGAAAGAATCTAAAGGTGATAGGAAGAAGAGAGAATCTCTAGAGAACAAACCACCCAAGATAAAAAGGTAGAAAATTGAGCAGAGGGAGTAGAGGTTTGAATTTCAAGCTTAAACTCCATTAAATAACTCAAGAACCAAAATCCGATAATAGATTGTACACCTAGACTTCTTGCAAAGGCCCCACCTATCTACATTGACTAGCAAATCCTCAATAAATCAAGGCACTATTATTTTCACCCCAATATGGTCTTGATATTGAAGAATGCAAGTGCCTCAAGGATGCAAGCAAGAGACTTATCAAAGAAACTCATGTATGGGAGATTCATCAATGAGGTTCACCCTAAAAGTACTCCACTCTAGAGTTGCAAAACCCTCCCATCAAGGGCAACCTCAATATGATCCTCACTAGCCCATTGATGCAAAGTGATGCCCCAGCATCAACTGGAAAATGTTGAACCCCCAATAGGGGGCAAAAGGGCTCAAAAGAGGACTTAGAAGGAACTTTCACTCACAATGTTGCATTGGTGATCTCAATGGTCCTAGATGGCTATGCTACTTATAGTATCATGATAGGTACATGATGTTCAGCAAATCTTCTATTCACCCAAGCCTACGATAAAATATAGACCAAGCAGAAGTTTGAGTCATACACCAGGATGCTTACTGAATTCATGAGGGACTCGGTATCCCTACATGATATGGTTAACCTACTCCTCACCATTATAGAAGATCAAAGGAATAGCATAATCAAAACAAAGTTTATGGTAGTTCAAAGATGTTCTGCATATAATGAAATATTTGGATGACTGGCACTTAATTAGCTCCAAGTGGCAATATTAATGTTTTATTTAATCATGACGTTTCCTATAAAACATGCCATAGGTGAAGCATGAGGGGACCAAAGTCTCATTAAGAAGCATGAAGCACCCTACAGGAAAAATAATTTTAGCTAGAAAAGAAAGGAATTAATAGTAGTGAAGATCAGTGAATCCATCACTAAGCCAAAGAAGGGACATGTTGAGCCCATGGAATCAGTCATTTGCCTGGTCATTGATGAAATGTCAAGGAGGACACTCAAGCTTGGGCGAACCTCTTAGAGCCCTTACATACCAAATTATCAGAACTCCTAAGAAGGAGCTAGCATGTCTTTGCATGGACCCACAAGGGTCTCCTAGGTATGGACCCACAAGGGTCTCCTAGGTATTGACCCTTTGGTGGCTCAACACAAACTCACAGTTGTAGAAAATCACTAGCTGATCAAGCATAATAAAAGGAACTTTGACCCTAAATGCTAAAAATCTATCACTACAGAGGTGAGTAAAGTTCTAAATGTAGGGTTTATATGGGAAGTCTACTATCCTGAGTGGTTGGCAAACATGGTAATGATAAAGAAATCTAATGGTAAATGGAGAATATGCATGGACTTCACTGAATTGAATAAAATCTGCCCAAAGGATAGTTATCCTCCATCTAAGTTGATCAGCTCATTTACTTTACCTTGTATCACCATCTTGAGCTTCTTGAATGAATTTTCATGCTACAATCATATTCAGATGCATCTTAAAGATGAGGGATGTTAATCACCAACATTTTTTGATGGGTAGATTTGCCAAGTTAGCTGAAGATTCCAACAATTTTTCCTTTACTTGTGATAGTGATGGTGAGCTCTTTCTCATCAATGCTTGTGTTCAGATTTGCTTTTGATTGTCCATTGTGCAGGGTTGGGTGAAGGCAACTGAAGCCTGACCTTTGCTTTGGTCATAATCTTTGAAAGATTGACTTCCTTGTTGGTTACAGAATGGCTTCTGGCGCTTTATTTAAATAACCCTTTTGATTGGGGATGATGATATTGGGCCTCCATCCCCTTGATGGAAGGCAAGAAATAGGCTAGTTTTGCATGTCGATCACTTCAGTTAGTGTAGTAATAGGTACACTCGTGAATTGGATGAACTCAAAAATGGTCTCAAACTTGATCTAAACTTTAGTTGCTTTGGTAGCAACCACTGATTGAGGTAACTGCATGACTGAACCTACCCATAGGATAATGGTGTATCTTGGGGCAAAGATGTTCTTCATTGTTCTCATTTGATACTCTTCTATAAAGAAGAACATAATTGGATAGTCTTCAATTGCAATTCTATCTTATTAGTGTCTCTATAATATTAACTAGGTTTCTACATTTGACAAGGAGTCATGTCCCACTAGGCATGCCAAATTTGCGGGATAAAAGTTTACCACCCAAGATAATGGAGACCTTGAGGAGCGACCTTCAATGACAAATCAAAATTTAATTTAATTTAAAGTGCAATATTAGGTATTATCAGAACATGACTTCTAACAGGTGCAATCCTCGATTATTAATTACCCCTATAATTGTTAGAAACCTCCTAAAGTAAGAAACCCAGCTAATAAAATAGAGAAAAGAAAAAGAAAAGAAGAAAGCATTATTTGATTGATTCATAAAAAATGATACAAGGCTTAAGAAAGGGTATACCCTTATTTTAAATGAAGTTCAACATAGAATTATAGAAAACATAAAGGAAATAAACAAAGCAAAGAGGAAGGACAGAGAAAAAGCTTTGATGTGTGTTGCTACCCCACTCCCCCTAGATTGGATTGTGTGACACTTGAGCTAAACCATGTAAGAGAATGGGGGAAGTTCAAAGTGTTTCTATTAGCTTTGAGTTTTGGCGATAATATTATGATTTGAAGTGTTTCTGTTAGTTTTGAGTTTTGGTGATAATTTCATTTAAGTTGGAGTATTTTTGTTAGCCAATAAGGCATTGGCGATACCTCCATTTGGGTTGGAGTGTTTCCGTTAGCTGATAAGGTGTGGGTGAGAACTCCATTTAACCTTGCAGCATTTTTATAGCCAACAGAGCATAGGCGATAACTTCTTTGGTTATGGTTGAAGTTTTTCCATAGCCAATAAGGCATAGGTGATAACTTTATTGATTTTGGGTAGTGTCACCAATAAATTATAAAGTTGGGTATAGCTTGAAGATGCATCACCAACTACATTTGGGGCTAGCTAGCTTGAAGGGTGCATTGTCAACTGCTTGTAGGATTGAGTAGCTTGAAAGAGGGCATCATCAACTACTTATGGGGTTGACTAGCTTGAAGGGGTGTATTATCAACTCCTTATGGGAGTTGACTAGCTTGTAGGGGTGCATCATCAACTATTTTTGGTGGTTGACTAGTTTGAAGTGTGGCCAATAGCTTTGAGCAAATTATTGGTTGACTTCATTGATTTAGTAGCATCATCGATGACTTAGGGGGCCAAGTATGGCTTTGAGCATATTTTCAATTAACTTCTTTGGATTGATAGTGTCACCATAAGCTTATGGAGTTAGATATAACTTTAAACTGTGGCCAATAGCTTTGATTGTATCAGCAATTAACTTCTTTGATTTAGTAGCATCACCAATGGCTTATGGAGTTGGCTATAGCTTTGAAGTGTTGCTAAATGCTTTTGTAGCACACCCAGTGAGACTTAGTTTGATCTTATTTAGTTCTATTTAAGCTAACTCTAATTCAAGTCATGAAGGTAACATTATCCATTGTTCATAGCTTCAGAGTATTGCCAAAGATTCAGCACACCCATTAGGACTTGGTTTGACTCTATTTAATTCCATCAAGACTAATGTGATTCAGGTTTGAGCTTGATTTCATTTAGCTTTAGTCAAGCTATACCTTGTGTTGGATCCTTATCGAGTCTGGGTCTACATCTTGATGGAGTTTGGTTCAGGTTCAAATTAATTTAGTTCACCTTGATTTTTGTTTTCGCTTAACCTAGTTTGGTTCTGACTTGGTTTTGAGTTTGTCTTTTAGTTTGAACTTGATTTGGATTTGACTTGAGCTTAATTCAATCTTGATTGGCTTTGATTTGAATTTAATTTAATTTTAAATTGACTCAACTTAGGCCTGATTAGGGTTAAATTTGTGTTTATTTGGTTAACTCAATTTGGATTTTTGGAGTCCAACTCAATTTGGGTTTTAGTACATTTGTTTAACCAATTTAAGCCTATTTGAGCCAACTTGGGATTTTTCCATATGTTGTGACTGAGTAACTTCACATTAATCAATTTAATTCGAGGGTCACCGACTATTTATGATGATGTAGATGGAACCATTGCCCAACTTTAAATGTACAAACTAAAAGGTTGGCTTACTTTGTTAGCTCCAAAGTTAGCTTAGTTAGAGCTCGAGGGCTAACTATGTGTGAGTCTGAAGACTGGTTTAAATGCTAGCCCAAAGGCTAGCTAAGTATTATCTCGATGGTTGGCTGAGTGTGATCCTGAAGGCTGGCTAGGTGTGAGGTAGAAGCTGGCTTAGATGAGAGCCCAAAGGCTTGCTAAGTGCAACCTTAAGGTTGGCATGGATGTGAGCCCAAAGGCTAGCTGAGCGTGAGCCAAAAGGTTGGCTGAGTATGAGCCCAAAGGGAAATTGAGTGTAGGCACGAAGGCTGGCTAAGTGCTAGTTAGAAGGCTGGCTTGGATGCAAGATTGAAGGTTGGTTATGTGCAAGCCCAAAATTAGTTGAGTGCAAGCCTGAAAGTTGGCTGAATGCAAGCCCAAAGGATGGCTGAATGCAAGCCCAAAAGCTGGCTGACTGTAAGGTGAAAGGCTAGCCGAATGTGAGCTCAAAAGTTAGCTTACTACAAGCCCAAAGGATAGGTGGCTGCAAGCATGAAGGGTGGTTGAGGGTGAGCTTGAAGGCTGACTAGGTGAGAGCTAAGAGCCTAGCTAAGTGTGAGCCTGAAGGCTAACTAGGTGTGAACCTAAAGGCTGACTTGAATGTGAGCCTAAAGGTTGGTTGAGTGTAAGCCTGAGGCTAGCTTTGATGCGAGAAAGATTGCTAGCTAAAATTTAGCCCAAAGATTGGCTAGCTACAAGCCTAAAGGCTAGTTGAGTGAGAGCCCAAAAGCTAGCTAGGTTGTGGCCCAAAGGCTAGCTGAGTGTGAGCCGGAAGGCTAGCTTTGATGCGAGCCTGAGGCTGGCTGAGTGCTAGCCCAAAAGTTGGCTTCTGGTAATAGGGATCTGCTATCTTCGTGGGGCCATCACATTAGGTTCTTTTGTTCACCATCTTCATCACCATCTTTGAGAGGCCATGGGTGGCACAGAAGGATCATGGATTGATTGCCTTCATTATCGAGGGCAACGGGTGGCCACAGTGTTATCGAGAGTCTGCCATCATGCCAAAGATCAGGGGTAGCAACAATGTCAAAAAAAATATTTATTAATGTTTTGCCAAATTTCTTCTTTTTCTCTGGCTTGTTAACATAATAATTTTTTATTTTTTTATTTTTTTCCCACTTTATTCTTCTTACTCAAGCCCAAAACTCTTCCCATATATTTTTGGCCCAATTATTTTTTTGTAGCATAAGAATTTTTTTTATTTCTTCTATTTTGTTTTCCCCTGTTCTTCTCCACAAGTCTTCTTCCTTCTCCCATGCCCCAAACACTAATGGCTACCAAATCTTCATCTTCCTCAAACCCAAGGCCAGACATAGCTAATTCCAGCTGAGTCTGGCTCCAATCTATAGGGAATTGTAGTGAGGAGGGGATGGGGATGTGGGATGAGGAAGTAAAAATTGAGAGCAGCATGGGAGATCCGGGCTGATCAAGTATCATCAAAGTAGGCCATGGCGAGGTGATGACCGTTTGCATGGGCACTGCGAGGTCGACAAGAGCCATGGTGAGACGGATGATTGTTCATGTGGGCTCAGCAGGGCTAGCATGAGCCACGATGAGGTAGATTCGAGTCACATCAGAGGTTGACTAGGTGGAGTGATGGCAAGTTCATAGAGCTTGTCTAGCCATTCAATGTTCACAAGGGTCGTGCCAGCGAACCTCCTAGTTTGAGAGGGCCTGGGCTTCATGCTTGGTGGCTGGAGCATTGTGCTTGGTTAGATCAGGCATAACATGTGGGTGAGGCCACTGAAACTCTGGCCAGCCATATCCATGCAAGCAAAGGGTAGCTACCATAGGCCATTGGGATTCACAGTCTCCTCGAAGGGCCAGACATGCTGCAGCAATTGGGTCCATGCCCACTTTTTCCTGTGGTAGCAACATTGTAGAGGTCACCGCCGCAAGCCATCAAGATGTCCCTCTATCATAAGGTGAGCAGTAGTAGTAGTCATTAATGAGTGGTAAAATTGGGTGGGGCAGCAAGCGTAGCATTCATTCAAAAGAGGAAGCATAGAAGCAACATGAAGATCAGCAAAAAAGAAATAAAAAAAGGTTAGATAAAGTTGATGACTTCTGATCCTAATTTTCCTTCTTTATCTGCCTTTAACCTCTATCTTTCGTTTTGATTTGTAGGTTCTACAAGTTTTTATGGGGCTTGAAGAGATAAAGTTAGGCTAGAATCTTTTTTTTTTGTTTGAATTTTGAATGATGAATGTAGATGTTGACATATATAGATATGATTGTCTGAAGTCTGGATGATAAAGTTTAGAAAATTGTACTTATTCAAAATAGAAAAATTAAAGGGGGATTATTTGCAAATTTTTTTCAAAAGGTTGACTAAATTATAAATTTGTAAATTTTGGGAGACTATTTTGCAAAAAAGACTTATTTATAGCATTTTGAAACTTCCTGGGTCCTTTTCAATAAAATTTAAACTTATTCATAATAAAAAGTTTTGATGGACTTATTTACAAAAGACCAAAATTCTAGGGGCTTATTTATAAATAAAGAATTTTGGTGGGGCTTATTTATAAATTTTGAATTTTGGAGAGATTTATTTGTAAATAAAGAAAATTTAAAGGTTTAGTCACAGATCCTAGATTTCATGGGGACCATATCATAATTATTGACCATTTGAGGAGCTTATTTACAAACCCTAAACTTTTTGTGACTGATAATTTTAGGATTTTGTTGGAAATTTTTGTGAAGTTTCTATTCTGGAACCTATTTGTAGTAAAAATTCCGCCTTTTGGCCCACATTTTAAATGAATTTTGGGCTCAATTTTGATCCAAAAATCTAGCCCAATTAGCTTATTTAGATTAGGCCTACTTAGAGCCCAAATTTTCTAATGATCTAAGCCTGATTTTTGATCAAACTCTGGCACAATTTAACTCTTACCAAGACCCACTTTGAGACATAACTTAGTGGCATACGAGTTTCAACTTTAATTATATTTCAATTAATTTTGATTATGACAAAAATTATCTCAAACAACTGAAAATATTACTAGCAGTATAATAGTTATAGTTGTTGTTGTAATAGTAGTAGTATTGTATGTTAGTAGTACTAGTAGTAGTATAGTTATAGAAGTCATATAATAGTATAGCATTAGTAGAATAGTAGTAGTAGCAGTAGTAGTATAGCAGTAGTATATAAGCAATATAATTATTGTAGTAGTACTAATAGTAATAGTGCAGTAGTAATAGAAGATAATAGTAATATTATTAGTAATAGTAGTAATATAATAATAGTAGTATTAGTAGCAACATAATAGTAGTGTAGTAGTAGCAATAGTATTATACTAGTATAATATTTGTAGCTATAGTATGGTAGTATTAGTAGTAGTAAAGTTGTATTAATGTAGAAGTAATTATTATTGCAAGAATAATAGTAGTATAGTATTGCTATTATTATATTACTACTATTATACTAATACTACCATATTGCTACTATATTATAAATATACTACTATTAACTACTAATGGTACTATTATTATTGCTATAGTAGTGCTACTTTAACTCCTATTAATATACTACTACTGCTACTACTACTACTTCTATTTCTATTACAACTATATTGCTCCATACTGCTACTAGTAGTGCTGCTATAACTACTACTACTATACTATTACTATACTACTGTTATTACTACTATTGCTGCTACTGATACTATTATTATTACTACTATTATACTACAACACGATTACTATACTACTATTACTGCTATATTTCTACTATTACTACTGCTACTACCACTATATAGTAGAACTGCTATAGTAATATACTACATTGCTATATTATTACTACTAATACTATTACTGCTATAGTATACAACAAGGACTACTATTACTATGTTACTATGGGATCCAAATCGACCACTTAGGATAGCGAAGACCCTCGAGAGGCAATCTAGAAATAACAAATGAAAATATAAGGTGGTTTGAGTGTGATCAGTTATTATGGGAACATGACTTTCAACAAGTGTAAGCTTCTACCTTTAATTTTCTAACAATTGTTAGAAATCTCCTAAAGCGAGAAACCCATCTAATAAAAATAGAGACACAAAGGAAACAAAGAAAAATTTGATTAATTTGAGGAAATGGGTACATGGCTTAAGAAATGGCATATCCTCACTTTACATTTTAAAGAATTTAAATTCATAATCATAAAATAGAGTGGAATGAGAAGGGAAGCTGAAATAGGCTTGATGTATGTTACTACCCTACTCCTGTGCTCTTGGCCGAGTGGAACTTGACTTGGGGGGTTGATTGGATCCCTGGTAGATGCTAATAACTTGGCTTATGTCAGTTGACCCCCATTAAGATCTAAATTTTTACTTATGGCTTTTTGTTTATTTTTAGTTAACATCTAATTTGATAATCGATAGCTTCTTGGCATGCTGTGGATTTCATTTGAAGCATCACTAATGGATTTTGGGGTTGGTTTTAGGTAAGTGTCACCAATAGTTATTTAGTTAGTTTAGCTCCAAAATGTGGTTGATAGCTTTTAGTGTGTCATCAGTTGACTTCATTTGAATTTTAATTTGATAATGGATGGCTTCATTGGCATGCTATTGATTAAGTCTAAAGCATTACCAATGGCTTTTTGGGTTGGCTTAGCTAAGTATCACCAACTGTTATTGAGTTGGCTTGGTTTTGAATAATAGCCGATGGCTCTGAGCATGTTGTCAATTTTCTTTTACCTTTTTTTAGTAATCAACTGCCTCATTGGTGTGTTGTCTATTAAGTTTGAGGTGTCACCAAGGACTTTTGAGAATGTCTTAGCCAAGCATCATCAATGGCTTTCGAGTGGGCTTAGATTTCCAGTGTGGCCGATGACTTTAAGTGTATTGTCTATTGACTTTATATAAATAAGGCATCTAGTTGATTGAATAAGCAAGTTCATAACTACCATAGTTTGATTTTATTTGAAAATCAATGGCCTAATTGGCATGTTGTTGATTACTTTTTAGGCTTCACCAATAGCTTTTGGGTTTGGCTTGGTTAAACATTACCAACAGCTTTTTAGTTGATTTAACTTTGAAGTGTGGTTGATGACTTTGAGCATGTTGTCCGTTGACTTTATTTAAGTTTTTATTTGATAATCAATGACCTCATTAGCATGTTATCAATTATGTTTGGGGTGTCACTAATGACTTTTTTGGTTGACTTAGCTTTGAAATGTGGTTGAAGGTTTTTCTAGTTTCAAATTTTGTGAACTAGGTAAGGCTAGTGGGCCAATCCTCTCCAACTCTTGAGTCCCCACATAAAGTCATGAAATGACATATGTGTTGTTTAGGGTTATCAATGCCATTAAATTATTTGAACTTAGGCATCTTATAGGCTTTAAGATATGGTATTTGGTTATGATAGTTAGAGTATGGCTTATCTACATCATTTATCATACCCATGTCACTTTCTTATCTTAATTGTGCAGCCACCATTTGTTGAATGTGCTATAGGATATATGCTAGTAGCTCCACATTGGTAGGAATTTCTGAGATCGGAGATGGGGTATCCCTTATCAGTGGAGGAGGTGCTTGTGAAAGACCTACATTTTTATGGATTTGATAATCAACTGCTTTGATTATAATTGAAGTGTCACCAATGGGTTTGATCTTATGTTGGATAAGCTTGAATTGTGTCCAGTGACTTTATGCATGATTCTAGTCGACTTCTTTTGAACAAGGCATTTGGTTGACTAAGTGAGTTTGAACCTACCTTTAGTTTGATTTGAGAAGGTTAGAAACTCTAGCTTATGTTGACTATTTCTAATTTGATAATCAATCGCCCCTTTGGCATGTTATTGATCAAGTTTGAAGCATTGCTAATAGCTTTTGAGTGTGTGTTGGCTTAGCTTTGAAGTATGATCAATAATTTTAACCATGTTTTTAGTTGAACACATTCAAAGATGGCATAAGACTGACTGACTAAGAGAGATCAAGCTTGCCTTAGGTTTGATTTAATTTGAAAAAATCATTGGTGGCCTTGGCTCATGCTAATCTTATTTAACTAGAGAATTGACAATCTCTTCAGCTTGTTGTTGATTAAGTCTGACGTATAGCCGATAACATTAAGCATGCTATAGACTAACCCTATTTAATTTTTGATCCAACCTTGAATAGGTTTTTGATGGATCTTGGTTTAACACATTAATTGATTTGGGTTCGACCAAAGTTGGACCCTTATTGGGTTTGGATTCAAAACTTATAGACTTGGGTTCAGGTTCAAGATGATTTTAGTCAACTTCCCACTAGTTTAGGTTCAGCCTAATTTTGGTTCAGGTTTAGCTCAGTTTAAGTTTAGGTGTGACATAGTTCTAGTTTAGGTGTAACCTGGTGCAGAGCGAAAATCATCAACATGGGATGGTGAAGACCCTACGAATTAATCTCAAAATAACAAATGAAAAATGTATGTTGGTTTGAGTGTATAATTGAGTATTGTGGGAACATGACCTCCCATAGGAATAAACCTCTATTTCTAATTACCCTAATAGTTTTTAGAAACCTCCTACAGTAAGAAACCTAGCTAATAAAAGTAGAGACACAAAAGAAACAACATGATTGATTGATTTGAGGAAAGGGGTACATGGTTTAAGCAAGGGCATACCCTCACCTTATAATTTAAGGGATTTAAATTTACAATCATGAATGACATGAAATAACTAAGGGAATGGGAAAAGCTTGACACCCACCATTGCCCTAGTCTTGTGTTCTGGATTGAGTTAGACTTGACTTAGATGGATGCGTGATTTGATATTTGGTGGATGTTAATGACTTGGCCTGATTTCAATAACTAACTATCTTGGATTAGGTTAGTTGACCCCATTAAGATCTGGATTTTTATGGATGGCTTTCTATTTATTGTTAGTGAACTTCTATTAATTCTTTAGTTGAGGAAAAGATTAATACCCTTAGCTTATGCTAATCATTTTTAATTTCAGAATCAATAGCCTTTTGGTGTGTTGTCAATTAGACTTAAAGTATCATCAATGGCTTTTGGAGTTGGTTTAGCTTTGAAGCTTGACTAACAACTTTAAGCATATTACTAGTTGACTTCCTTTGATAACTGATGGCCTCATTGGTGTGCTGCTGATTATGTTTAGGACATCGCCAATGAACTTTAGGGTTTTCATAGCCAAGCATTACCAATGCCTTTTGAGGGTTGGTTTCATTTTGAATTTTGTGTGCTGACTTTAAGCTTGTTATCAGTTGATTTTTTCTAACAATCGATAGCTTCATTGGCTTGTTGTCAATTAAGTTTGAGTCATCATCAATGGCTTTTAGGGTTGGCTTAGCCAAGCACCACCAATGGCTTTTGGAATTAGTTTAGCTTTGAAGTGTATCTGATGATTTTTAGCTTATTGTCAATTAACTTCATCTAATAATTGATGGCCTTATTGGTGTGTTGTTGACTAAGTTTGAGGCATCGCCAATCGCGTTTGGACTTGGCTTACCCAAGTGTCATCAATGGCCTCATTGGCATGTTCTCTATTAAATTTCAGGCTTCACTAATGACCTTTGGGATTGGCTTAGCCATACATCACCAATGTCTTTTGTGGATTGTTTAGTATTAAAGCATGGCTGATGACTTTAAAGATATTATTGGTTGATTTTGTTCTATAATTGGTAGCCACATTGGTGTGTTGTCGATTGAGTTTGAGGCAGCTTTTCGAGTTAGCTTAGCCAAGCATCTTCAATAGCTTTTGGGTTGGTTTAGCTTTGAAGTGTGGTTTGACTTAATTTAGAGTTCTATTGAAACTTGTTATGGTTTAGATGAAATGAGAGTTCTATTCAAACTTATTGCGTGTTCGAATATGGTTTGATTCAATTTTGACTTCAATTCAAACTTATTGTGTTTAGTTCGATTGTGGTTTGACTTAATTTAGAGTTCTCTTCAAAATTGTTGTGGTTTAATTCACTATGGTATGGCTCAATTTAGAGTTCTACTAAAACTTGTTGTGATTTAGTTTGAATGCAATTTGAATCAATTTAGAGTTCTATTGAAACTTGTTATGGGTTAGTTCAAATGTGATTTGACTCAATTTAGAATTTGATTCAAACTTATTATGATTTAATTCAAATATGGTTTGATTCAATTTAGAGTTCAATTTAAACATCTTGTAGTTTAGTTCGAATGTGATATGACTCAATTTAGAGTCCCAATCAAACTTCTTGTGATGTAGTTTGGATGTTATTTGATGCTGTTGAGAGTTCCATTTCAATTTGTTGTGGTTTAGTTTGAATATGGTTTGGCTTAGTTTAGAGTTCTATTCAAACTTGTTGTGGTTTAGTTCAAATTTTGCTTGATTCAATCAGATTGTAATCTGAATTTAACTCAATTAGTGTTTAATTCAGATTTGCTTTGATTTAGTTTGAAGGTTGTTTGACTCAACTGGAGTTCAATACAAAGATGTTTTTATTATGGATTAACTCAATTCCAACCTGAATTGATCATGGTTTGGACAAATCACTTGACCTGATTATGGTTAAATCTGAACCTAGGTCATCAGTTTTTTAACTAAAAGGGATGAACAACTAGGGTATTGGTCGACTAGACAAAATGAGTGTCATTTTAGGTTCAACAGAGCTGGATGACTAGTTTAGATATTGTTCATCTAACAGAGAGGATTCTTTTCTTGGTTTATTAGAATTAGATGATCGGTTGGGGTACTAGTCATCCAATAGGGAACGTGTGCTTTCTTGGTTCACCAGAACCGATTGACCGATTCAGGGTATCAATCGAATCGGTCAATCGGTTTGGAAAGCTTTGCTAGTTATAGTTGAGTATGATCAGTTGGTCAGCTAGCAGAGAGCTTTTCTACCCATTTGGGCTAATTTTATTCAATTTATTTTTATCCATTCAAGTTCATTTGGTGCTTTGTTCGAGTCATTTTGGTTTGATTTATTTGTTTTAGTCAAACTATTGAGTCCAATGTGGTTGAGCCATTTAAACAATTTATGTCTATCAATTTTATTTTGGTTTGAGATCATTCAGACAATGATAATGACTTTCGATGAGCTTGCAGGCCGATCTTATGTTGTCTTGCCTATTAGACTACCCATAGCCTAGCCAATAATTGAATTAAACTTTTAGGCAAGCCCTCAGACTATCCTTTAGTCGATTAGACATTTAGGCATGCTCACAGGTTAGCCTTTTATAAGAGTTTGATTTTCGGATAAGCCCCATAGGCTAGCCTTTCATCTAGATACACTTTTACATGAGCTCATAGGCTGACCTTCAGTCCAAATTAGCCACTATTATCCCATAACAATTTTTATTACAACAATAACTACTATTGCTACTAGCACTATGCTAGTATTATACTACTACTACTTTAACTACTACTGCTATGCCACAACTATAAAACTACTATATAATTTACTACTATTATACTACTATTACTACTACTCTTACTATAATAAAAATATGTTAATCTTAATATACTACTACTCCAACTTTTGCTACTATATGAGTATGCTATTGCTACAATGCTACTGGTACTACTATAACTATTATACTATTACTTCTAAAACTAGTAAAAGTACTATGCCATACTACTAGTATAATATCGTAATATACTGCTACAATGTTGCTATATTATACTACTACACTATATTTTTATACTACTCTTTTTTTATTATATAATAACTATACTAATACTACTTCTACTATATTCCTAGTATGTCATACCACTATCTCTATTACTGTTGATACAATACTCCTACTGATATATAACTACTATACTAAGACTACTACTACTATATTACTACTATACTATACTTCAAAAACTATTAGTGCTGGTATAATACTATTGATAGCTCTAATATACTATATTACTGCTATAGTAAAATACTATGTTGTTAACTATATTACTGTTCTACTACTACCACTACTATAGTATTATACTATACTACTATGCTATCATCTCTACTATAACTATTATTAGTAATATATTTCTACTAGTATACTACCACTGTACTAGTGGTACTATTCTTATACTATAACTATACTACTAATATAACATTTTTTTAGCAACTGAAATGTGCCACTAAAGTTGTGCTTTAAGTAAGGTTCAAACAAATGACCTCTCAAATAGAAGAGGTTAGTACAACCACCAATCCAATATTCGAGGTATACTACTAGTATAATTATACTATACTATCACCGTTATATTACTTATACTGTTATATTACAATTATACTACTAAATTAGTATACTACAACAATTATTATTATAACAACTACTACTATACTACTAACATATATAGTATTACTAATATACAAGTACTACTATCATTTGAATTCTACTAATATAGTATTAATATCACTATTATAATTATAGTACTACTATTACTACTAATACTACTACTATATTACTATATTACAACTATACTACAACAAACATACTATTACTACTACTTCACTAACACTACGATAATGATACTACTACTACTACTAGTACTGTTATACTAAACTACTATTATTATATTACTACTATATTGTCATATGACTCCTATTTTTATATTACTACTACTACTTTACTATACTACTACTATTGCACAACTAATATACTATAACAATACTATTATAAGAACTATTGCTACTACTACTATACTTCTACAATATTATGACTATAATACTATACTACTACTATACTATAATTAATAGTACTATTATTACTAGTACTATGTTAGTGATAATACTACAACTATATTACTATTTCTTTTACTACTATTACTACCATAATAATATACTAGTACTACTATATTACTATTATTACTAATATTATACTACTATTAATACTTGTACAACTATAATAATATGCTATTACTATATTACTATACTATTACTATATTATTACTACAACTACAATCTACTACTACTATAGTACTATACTAGTGTTACTATTGTACAACTACTGCTATAACAACAAGAACAACAGCTACAAATACTATATTATTACTACTACAATACTGTTATTACTATATTACTGCTACTATTAGAACTACTAATACGATTTCAACTATACTATCTCTACTATTATAATACTACACTATATTACTATACTATATTGCGATACTGCTATACAACAACTACTTCTGTACTACTACTAATACTTATATATGACTACTAGTATTATTATTATACTACAGAACTATTGTACGATTACTAATATACTACTACTACCATTGTATTGCTATTATTGCTACTTTATTACTATTACTAATACTATTATTATACTATATTACTACTGTACTACTATTAATTTAATATTGTACTACTTTTGTACTACTACTATACTACCACTATACTTTTAGTACTATACTATTGCTACCACTACTATGACTACTATACTATAATATTTGTACTATTATTGTACTACAACTGTGCTACTAATATACTACTACTACTATACTAATACTGCACCTATTACTGCTTTTAGTTACATATTGCAACTGTAATACTACGATACTTCTACTACTATACTAATGCTATTGCGAGTACTAATATACTACAATTTTACTACTATTATACTACTAGTATTACACTACTACAATGCTAGTACTAATACTATTAGTGTTACTACTGCTGTACTACTACTATAGTAATACTCTATTACTATACTGCCATTATAATAATATAACACTACTGCTATACTACTGCTACTATTATTAGATTACTGCTACAACTACTATTATTATATTAATGTTACTACTAGTACAATTATACTACTATTATTCTTCTATTATAGTACTATTATAATAGTAGTATACTACTACTATTGCTACTTATATAACTAATATAGTAATATGTTTCTACTATTATACTACTAGTATGCCACTATACCATACTAAACATCTACCTATATTACTAGTACTATTTTACTACTGCTATTACTATACTACTATACCATTCTACTATACTATGCTAGTATACTTGTACTACAACTATAATAATAATATACTAATACTACGACTACTATCATACTACTACTATATTACTATTATTACTATTCTCGACTACTACTATTACTACCGTACTACTATAATACCACTACTATACTAATATTATATTACTATTATACTATACTTCTACTACTATATTACTATTATATTATACAACTACAACAACCACTGCTACTATAATATTACTACTATACTGCTATACTATATTATTATTTTGCTACTACTATGACTGCTATTATATTATTACTACTATTACTATACTCTACTATTACTGCTAAAATATTATTACTATTACTATACTACTGCTATATTAATAATATACTCATACTATACAACTATTATTACTACTACTTACTGTTACTATACTATTATACTAATATTACTGTTACTATTGTATTGTTGTTATACTATATTATTACTATCACTATATTACTCCTATACTACTATTAATACACCACTTCTATATTGCTACTACCATACTGCTATACTATTACTATTGCTACTATACTACTTTTATACTACTAGAATATTACTACTGTTATACTACTATCTTACTATTAGTACCACTACTACTACTTATACTATCACTACACTACTACCACTACTATACTACTATTAGTACTAATACTTTTGTACTATACAAATGTTACTATTTTACTACTTCTACTATGGGACTTCTACTAATGCTATGGTACTACTAGACAACTACAATACAACTACTATACTACTATTATACTACTACTATACTAGTACACAACTACTATAATATTATCTTATTACTTCTAAAACTATACTAATACTATTACTATCATTATGACTACTATTACTACATTATCATACTAATATTACTATACTACAATTATTACCACTCCTACTATTGTACAACTATTATATTTATACTATACTATTACTACTATTGCTACACTACTATACCTAATTATGCACTCAAACCATTTGAATTTTTTATTTATTATTTTGGGATTGCTCCTCGGTGTTTCTCACTATCCTTGGTTGTCAATTTCAATTGCACAAATTTTAGTATGCCCAGTTGGACATGACTTCACTTCCAAATGTAGAAACCTAAATAGCTTAGATGCATAATAAAAGAAGAAATGTAAAAAACTAGCGGTTGATTTTCTATTAAGAAAAGGAAAAACCATCATTAAGTTATTCCCTACCCCAACTTACACTATCATCCTCAGTAAAAGGTTTGTGTGGACACTTTCCTCAACGAACGATAAATGTGATGGCAATCAGGGTCTACATAAGCATGGATTAACTCCTTACCTCCTAGTCGGGGGGTAGATACCTCTCACCCAAGGGTAGTGACTAAGTCCCCCTAGGGAGCAAGGGCAAAACCTATTCAAGGGACTAAGGCCAAATGTTATTATGTCAAACCTTGATGACAAAGTTGAGAGTCTATTCACACAAACTATGGTATCAGTCCACCAGAGACTTGGCAATAGGCAAAAGTAAGTTTTTGACCACCTACAACGCCCTTTAGAATAAAAGGATTGTCGTTAATGATATATGGTGGAGTCGGAGTCCCTCGACCACCCTCGCCTACCAATGCCCTAAGTTGACTTTAGTTATAAAAGCGTCCATTATTATGGCAAACAAAGTCTATTTCCATATGATAAACAATGTCCATCTTGTGTGGCGATCAAGCCCACATCTACATAGCAAACAATGTTCACTTTCATGTGACACACAAATTTGATTTTGTGTAATGACTAAGCTCATATTTATGTAACAATTCAAGAAATTCTCTATATGGCAAATTAAAATCCATCTTATGTGGTGATCAAGTCCACATTTACCAGATAATTCAAATCTACTTTGATGTGGCCAATCAATTCTACTTTCATATGGTAGATAAAGTCCATCTATATGGTATTTTAGCTCATACTTAAATGCCAAATTGACTTCACTTTCATGTGGTTAACAAAAATCCACTTTCACATAGAAAATTAAGTCTATATTTGCAGACAATTCAAGTCCAATTCCACATGGCAAGCAAAGTCTATTTTATGTATCAATCAAGCCTAAATTTAGATCAAGGTTTTAAAAATTGGCTAAAATTTTTAGTTTCGGCCAAAACATTTTGGCCAATACATGGGTTTTTATTTTTAGTGTTTGTGAAGAAGCTTAAAGCAAGATAACTGAGTACATCGTCCAACTTGATGAAGCTTCCAAGCTTGGCCTTGACCCTCAGGCTCTGCCACTTGCCTCTGCTTCCTCTTCTTCTTCTTTTCCTTCTTCTTCTTCATATCTACTAGTTCTATGATGACGATCAAGTTATCCAAGGTAGAGAAGAAGGTAGACTAATAGTAGTAGTAATAGCAGTAGTATAGTAATATATTAGTATGGTAGAATAGTACTAGTAGTTGTATAATAGTAGTATAATAATACTAGTTGAATTGTGCTAGTAGTGGTATACTAGTATAGTAGTATAGTAGTAGTAATAGTAGTAGGACTATTATAGTAGTAATATTATAGTAGTATATTAGTATAATAGTATAGTAATATAACAATAGGCAATATAGTAGTTATAGTACTATAGAGTAGAAGTATATTAGTATAATAGTTGTAGTAGTAATAGTATAAGATAGTAATATAGTTGTATAGTAGTATAGTAATATAGCAATATTAGTAGTTGTAGTAATAGTATAACTATAATATAATAATAGTACTATACAGTATATAGTATAATATTATAGTCATGATAATTATAGTAGTATTATAGTAGTAATAGTAGAATAATATTGGTAGAAGTGGTATTATAGTAGTAGTAGTATAGTAATAGTAATAGTAACATAATAGTAGAAATAGAAGTGGTAGTGACTAAACATCCCAAAATGGACCCATGCCCTATGGGCTGGCCTAGCACAACCCAAAATCTACTGTATTCGGCTTGTGTCTAGCACAACCCATATGCAGGCTGAGCTTGTAGTCCCCAAGCATCCCACAGGATAGGCACAATCGGTGGCACAATTGGATTGTGCACGGCATGCCAACGAGCGATCACAGTCTGTTATTAAATTCTCTTTCTCTCACCCAAATTGAACCATAGTCCTTGGAAGAAAGTCCAAGAACCTTAACTACTCAACTATAACTTACTACTAGTTATATTATTACATATATATTGAAATTGTTTAAAAAATGGGCCAAGCATGGTACAGCCCACAATCCTATGGGTTGTAGGCTAAACTTAGTCCGAAATACTTTTGGCAAGCTGATGCAACGGACCATGCCTTCTAGACACAACCCATTTAACACCTCTAGGAATAGCGATATCATAGCAGTTGTGTTGTAATACAGTAGTAGTAGTTAGTAGTAGTAATAATAATATATTCATAGTACAGAAGTACTATCATAAGAGTAATAATATAATTGTAGTATTGTAGTAGTAGTGAAAGTAGTAAAATAGTAGTAGCAGTAGTATAGTAGTAGTATAATAGTAGCAATAGTATAACAGTATAATATAGTAGTATAAAATAGTAGTATAGCATTACCACCATATATAATAGTAATACTAGTAGTAGCAGTAGTATAGTAGTAGTAGAAATAGTAGTAGTACTCATATATTAGTTGTAATAGTGTAGTAATATTAGAATTATAGTACTAGTATGATAGTAGTACTATAGTAGCAGTAAACTAGTGTCATTTTTTGATTATAATAGTAGTATTGTATTAGTAGTACTACTACTAGTAGGATAATGGTATAGTAGTATAACATTGTAATAGTAGTAGTATAGTTGTACTAATGTAATTTAGTATTAGTAGTCGTAGTTTAGTGGCAGTAGCAATAGTAGTATAGTAGTAGCACTAATAGTAATAGTAACAGTAATAGTGGCAGTACTAATATAGTAATGTGGGTACAAGTATAGTTGTGCTAATGGTATAATAATGGTAGTATAATAGTAGTAGTATACTACAAATAATAGCAGTATACTACCAATAGTAGTATAGAACTACTAGTATCATTATCGTAGTACTAGTAGTAGTATAGTTATATTAATGTTATAGTAGTATAATAGTAATATAACAGTATTATAATAATAGTATAGTAGTAGTAGTATTTGTAGCAGAATAGTTATTATAAAGATGGAGTATTGCAGTAGTATAGTAGTTGTAATAGCAGGATTGGTATAGTTGCAATAGTACTAGTATTAGTAGTCTTCATAGCATAATAGTAGTACTTATGATATAATATTAGTAATATAATAATAATAGTAGTATACTACAAATAATAGTAGTATACAACCAATAGTAATAGTATAGAACTACTAGCATAGCAATAGTAGTACAATTACAGTACTACTAGTAATAACAAAGCAGTACTAATGGTATAATAATATAGTAATAATATAATATTATTAAAATAGAAATATTGTAGTTATACTCCAATATTAATATAGTAGTAAAAATAGTAGAATTAGTATAGTTATAGTAATACTACTATTAGTAGTTTTTATAGTATAGTAGTTGTACTAATATTATAATAATAATATGTAGTAGTAATAGTAGTATACTACTAATAGTAGAATAGAACTACTCACATAATAGTAGTATAGTTGTAGTAGTATTAGTAGCAGTATACTAGTAGCAGTATAATAGTATAATAATAATATAAAAGTACTATAATAGTATCATACTAGTAGCAATAGTTGTAATAATATAGTAGTTATAAAATAAGAGTATTGTAATAATAGTAGCAGTATAATAGTACTAGTATTATTGTACTATAGTAACATTACTAGTATTAGTATAGTAGTTGTATAGTAGTACTATTTGATAGTTGTAGTATATTAGTATCATAGAAGTAGTATAGAAGTATTGTAGTAATAATATAGTCGTAGTATGAAAGTATAGTAGTGGTATAATAATAATAATATTATAGTAGAAGTAGTTGTAGAGTAGTATGGTAGTAGTAGTGCAGTCATAGTATAGTAGTAGTATAACAATAAAAGTAATGATAATACTATAGTAGTCATAGCATAATTGTAGCAGTTATAAAGTAATGCTATTATAATAGTAATAGTAATATTTTATTTGTAGCAGTGCAAGTATATTTGCAGTTGAGAAATAGTAGTATAATAGTAGTATAGTAATAATAGTAGTAGTTTAGTAGTTGTATCATAGTATAGTGTAACAATATTATCTGATAGTATGGTGGTACAGTACGATATTAGTAATATAGTACTTGTAATGTAGTAGTTATATTATAGTAGTATTTATAGTAGTTCAGTAGTACAGTAGTACAGTAGTAGCAGTAGTATATTATGGCAGTATTTGTGGTAATTTTTGTCACAATGAGATTTTATTGGAATATGATAAAATTGAGACTTGTATGCTATTAAATTATGTCTCAAATGTGGGACTAAGGGAAACTTAAATCGCGTTCAAGTTAGATCAAAAATTGAGCTCAATTTGGACTTAAATCACTGGAAAGTTGTAGCACAAGTAGGCTAATCCAAATTAGCTGAGTGGGATAGATATTTGGACCAAAATTGGACCTAAAATTCATTAAAATTATGAGCCAAAATGACTAAATGCAAGAATTTTATAAATAAGTTCTTGAATTGAATAAATCTTCATAAATGGGTTGATAGCTAGATT
The DNA here is from genome assembly GCA_005019695.1 of Trichopus zeylanicus subsp. travancoricus. Taxonomy (NCBI): domain Eukaryota; kingdom Viridiplantae; phylum Streptophyta; class Magnoliopsida; order Dioscoreales; family Dioscoreaceae; genus Trichopus; species Trichopus zeylanicus. Next base: position 58,269 of record RXID01014565.1, read on the forward strand.
TTTCTTATAAATTTGTCTCTCAGATAAAAATTTTATGAAAATATTTAATAAAACCTTGAAATTATAAATTAGTCTATATAAAATTTAGAATTTATGAATAAACCCCTTTAAATATCATAGTTGTAAATAAACCCTTTGAATTTCAACTTTTCACACATAAATCCCTCAAAATTTTTATTTGTGAATAAATCTAAATTTTGTTCAAAAAGTATCCTAGAGGTTTTTGAATTTGATAAATAAGTTCATTTTGCAAAAAGACCCCCCTGAAATTTTAAAAATATAATTTAGTCTAATTTTTGAAAAAAAATTTGCAAATAGCCGCCTTGTAAATTTCATTTCTAAGATAAGTATAATTTTTAAAATCATTTTTATCTGTACTAAATAAACACTCATCTAGTCACAGCGATATTCATCCAAAACTAATTCAAGTGATAAATTATTATCCATAGCCAATTCTTATTCAAAAACAAAATCCTCATCCAAAAAACTTCTCATTTAAATAAATCCTTATCTAAATAAATTCTCCTCTAAATCAGTCATTATCCAAATAAATTGTTATCGAAATAAATCCTCTTCTAAATAAATTCTCATCTAAATAAATACTTATCCAAAGGAATTCTTCTCTAAATAAATCCTTATTCAAATAAATTTTTATCCAAACAAATCCTCATCTCATCAAATTCTCAGCTAAATAAATCCTTATCAAAGAAATCCTTCTCTAAATAAATCATTATCTAAACAAATCTTTATCGAAATAAATTCTTATCTAAATAAATTCTCGTCTAAATTAATTCTTATTCTAATAAATCCTTCTCCAATGAAATTCTTATCCAAACAAATTCTCATTAATACAAATTCTCGTCTAAATAAATCCTTACCCAAATAAATCCTTATCAAAGTGAATCCTCATCCAAAGTAAAATCAAAATAAATCTCATCTACATTCAAAATTTCAATAAAAGATCCTTATTCATGTTCATAATTTAAAATTTTAAATAGAGATAATTAGATCCACTCGTGGGCTATAAAAATCCTAAAAGTGCTGCGAATAAAAGAGAGGAGAGGTCAGATCCTAGAGATAGGGATCAAAGAGGAGAGTTCCATTAACTGAAAGAAAAGAATAAGTAACATAATAGTCTAGAGATAAGGGAGCCAAGGAATGAGAAGTAGAACAAGGTGATATGTTACCTTATTTCCTCTCTTATTTTCTCTCTTCGTCCTTCCTACTTTGCTCTTGTCTTTGTTCCTATAAGTTCTTCTTCATCATCATAGCTCTAGTCTTTCATATTCATCCAACTAAACGATGACGGGCTGCAGTCTAGGCTATACTAAATTACACTCATAGAACCTATGGCCCTTTCCTTGCTGCATGTCACCACCAGACCCATTGTGTCCCACATTGCACTACCATTTTTGCATTTGTCAGACCAACCACATGGCGTCTCTTCACTGAATAAGCCTTGACAACCCATCATGCACTCGCTGCCCGCACTGGCATTCCCCACCTCTACCTCTAGCTTGCCGTCCCACCTCCACCTCTAGTCCACCGAGCTGCCTCCACCTTTGGCTCACCCAAGCATTGCCCCTCCCTTCTTGGATGCCACTCCTACTCATCACAGGGAGGAATGGCTAGATCTAGCTTGAAGACTATTGGATCCACTGAGAAGTAGGTTGGGTTGCCATGGTCCCACTTTGAAGAAGAAAGCAAGGGGTTTAGTTTGATTTAGGTGAAAAAGAATAAGAAATAGAGGCAAGAAAATAAAAAAACATAAAATGTTGTTGTGTAGAAAAAGTAAAATCTTGCTCAAAAATAGGGGAGAAATGCTTCAATCATTAGGAAGAAGAAGAAATTGAAAAAGGAAATAAAAATGTTATAGCCCATAGCTTGACAATGGAGCTTCATTAACACGATAGCCACTCGTAGCCCATCGAATAGGGTAGACTCTTCTCACTGTTGTAGCCATATGTTTCCCCTCAAAATTGATAGTGTCTTGACACTACCCATAACCACATGCGGCCTCTCGAAGTTGATGGACTCTTAACACTACCCATGGCCACACATGGCCCTTGGAAGATGGCAAACCCTCAACATAGCTCATAGTCACTAGCAGCCCCTTGAATATGGTGAATCCCTATCACTCTAGCCAGCCTTCAAGCTTGAGTTTAGCAAGCCTTTAGGCTCACACTTCCACCTACCTTAGAGCTAGCACCTTTGCTAGCCTGTGGGCTCACATCCCGTAGCCCATGGGCTCGAATCCAGGATAGCCTTTAGGCTCGCACCTCAACTAGCCTTCGAGATCACACTTAGCTAGCCTTCAGGATCACATTTAGCCAACCTTTGGTCTCACATTCAACCAGCCTTTGGGCTTGCACTTCACTTACTTTCAAGCTCACATCTAAGCCTACCTTCGGGCTCGTAGGTAGCCAGTCTTCATGCTTGCACTTTAACCAGCCTTCAAGCTTGCAACCACTGGCATTTGTGCTCACATCTAGGCCAACCATTGGGCTTGCACCTTAGCCAGCCTTTGAGATCACACTCTATCAAACTTTGAGCTTGCACTCAATCAACCTTGCACTCATACTGAGCTAGCCTTTAGGCTAGCACGGAGCCAACCTTCGAGTTCATACTCAGCCAGCCTTTGGGCTTGCACTTAGCCAACCTTTGGGCTTCACTCAGCCATCCTTCGAGCTCACACTCAGCCAGCCTTTAGACTTGCATCCAAGTTAGCCTTTAGGCTTGCATCTAGCTAGCCTTCATGCTCACACTAAGTCAACCATCGGGCTCACATTCAACCAACCTTCATGCTCACACTAAGCCAACCTTCAAGCTCACACTCAGCCAGCCTTCGAGCTCAAACCAAGCTAGCCATCAGGCTCACACTCAACCAGCCTTTGGGCTCACACCCAAGCCAACCTTTGGGCTCACACTTAGCCAGCCTTTAGGCTTGCACTTAACTGGCCTTTGGGCTTGCATTGAGCTAATTTTTAGGCTCACAGTTAGCCAACTTTTGGGCATGCACTAAACCAGCCTTTGAGCTTGCACCTTGGCGAGCCTTTTAGGCTCACATCTAAGCTAGTCTTGGGCTCGCACCTTGATAGCCTTTGGGTTTTCACTAAGCTAATTTTTCAGCTCACAAATTAAATCAATCTTTAGGTTTGTGCATTTAAAGCTCGGCTATGGGTCCATCTAAACTCATTATAAACATTTAAGGGCCCTTAAATTAAATTGATTAAGATAAGGTAACTTAACCACATTGAGGTTGAACTCAATCACAACAAATAGGTAAAGGCCAAATTGGCTCAAATGTACTTAAATTAGTCAAATAAATAGAATAGAACCGAAATTACATTGGACTCCAAAGATCCAAATTGTGTTAATCTAGACCAAATAAACTCAAACCCAACCTAGTTCAGATCTAAGTTGTGTCAATTAAGTAAAATTTGGATTGATCTATGTTTAAATAAAATACTTAATTGGGTTAAATCAAGTCCAAACTAAGAGGGCAAACTCAAAGTCAAATTAAAGCCAAGCCAGGCTGAGCTTGAAGTGAAATCAATTGAACAAAATTGATTTGAACTTGAGCCAAAGTCCAGCAGACCTATACTCAATAAAGGTTTAATACAAGGTTGAACTTGACTCAAGCTAAATGAAATCAAACTCGGATCTAAACTAAATAGGGTTAAATTGAGTCCCATTTGGTGTACTAAATCTTCGACAACACTCCAAGGCTATGAGAAAAGGGTGATATTATCATCCTAACATGAATCAGAATTAGTTCAAACATAACTAAATAAGGTTAAGCTGAGTCTAGCTAAGTGTGCTACAAAAGTCTTTAGCCATACTTCTAAGCTATGCCCAACTCTAGAAGTCATTGGTGATACTATCAAATCAAAGAGGTTAATTGCCAATGCTCCCAAAGCCATTGGTCATACTTCAAAGCTATTTAATCCTAGAAGTTATTGATGATGCATCATCCAAGCTAAGGCAACCCAAAAGTATTAGCAACTCTTCAAGTCAAACCAAACTAAGAAAGGCTTAAACTCACTTAGTTAGTCAGCCATAATGCATTGTTCAAAAGAAGTTAATCGCTAACATGCTCCAAGCTATTGGCCACACTTCAAAGCTATACCCAACCCCTTAAGCACTTGGCAACACTACTAAATCAATGAATTTAATCACCAACATGCTCAAAAGTTGTTGGCCACACATCAAACATATAACCAACCCCATAAGCCATTGGTGACACTGCCAAACCAAAGAAGTTAACTGCCAATACACTCAAAACTATTTGCCACAGTTCAAAGCTATACCCAACTCCCTAAACTATTGGTGACACTACTAAACTGAAGAAGTTAATCACCAACCACACTTCAAAAGTACCCAACCTCCTAAGCCGCTGATGACGCTACTAAATAAACAAAATCATCAAACAATATGCTTAAAACTATTGGTCACATTTCAAGCTAGTCAATCCCACAAGTAGTCGATGATGCACCTTTCAAGCTAGTCAAACTAAAAAATAGTTGATGGCACACCCTTTCAACCTTATGAATCTCAAAAGTACTTGATGATGCTCTCTTCAAGCTAGACAATCTTAGGAATAGTTAGCAATGGGCTCTTCAAGCTAGCCAACCCTAGAAGCAGTTGGGAATGCACTCCCAGGCTAGCCAACCCCAAAAGTAATTAGTAATGCACCCATCAATCTAGTCAACCCATAAGCAGTTAACAACATGCCCTTTCAAGCTAGCCAACCTCAAAATTAGTTGGCAATGTGTTTCTCAAAGCTATACCCAACCTCATAAGACATTGGTGATGCTACCCAATAAGGAAATTATTGCCTATTCCTTGTTAGCTTTGGAAAAACTTCAAAAATGAAATAAGTTATCATTTACCCCTTATCCACAATGGAAACACTTCAAAAATAAATCCTAGAAGCAGTTGGGAATGCACTCCCAGGCTATCCAACCCCAAAAGTAATTGGTAACGCACCCATCAATCTAGTCAACCCATAAGCAGTTAACAACATGCCCTTTCAAGCTAGCCAACCTCAAAATTAGTTGGCAATGTGTTTCTCAAAGCTATACCCAACCTCATAAGACATTAGTGATGCTACCCAATAATGAAATTATTGCCTATTCGTTGTTAGCTTTGGAAAAACTTCCAAAATGAAATAAGTTATCCTTTACCCCTTATCGACAATGGAAACACTTCAAAAATAAAGATGTTATTGCCTATGCATTCTCGGCCATGGAAAACTTCAAAACCAAAGAAGTTATCACCTATACCTTATTGGCTAAGGAAACACTTCAAGGTCAACAGAGATATCACCAATGCCTTATTAGATAATGAAAACACTCCAACCTAAATGAAGTTATCATCGATGCCTTATTGGTTAGGCAAAATTCTTTAAAACATGAAGTTATTGACAAAACTCAAAGTGATTGAAAATACTTTAGGCCAATCCCAACAAGACATTGGCAACGCCTTCCAAGAAAGTTATCATTGATACTCAAAGTTATTGGATACACTTTAAATTTCTCCTATTCCCCTCCATGTCCCATTGGATAATTCCATCAATACCTATTTAAGACCAAGTCGATTTGAGCCAGACATCATGTATTCCAGCTTAGGGGGAGCAGGGCAACCACACACATTAAAGCTCCTTCTCTGCTCTTTCTCATTTTCTTTCTTCATTTTTTCATGTTTTCTATAATACTATGTTGGAATTCATTGTGAAGTGAGGGTATGCACTTGCTTAAGGCATGTACCATCTTTCTTAAAAGAAACCAAATAATGCTTTCTTCTTTTTCTTTTCTCTTTCACTATTTTATTGGCCAAGTTTCTCACTTTAGGAGGTTCTTGATAATTGTCAGAAAAATTAATAATAGGGGCTTGTGCCTATTGGAAGTCATATTCACACAACACTTGATTGTGCACTTTAAATTAAAATAAATTTTTATTTATGATTCGAGATCGCTACCGGGGTCTCCACTATTCCAAGTGGTCAATTTCGATCTCATAGGTAGTAGAAGTATTATAGTAGTAGTGGTGGTAATAGTAATATAATAGTTATAATGGTATAGTAGCAATACTACTAGTAGTATAATAATATAATATAGTAGTATAAAATAGAAGTATAATATTACTATAGTGTAGTAGTAGTAATAGCAGCACTAGTAATATAGTAGTAGTACTAGTATGACTAATATAGTGTTGTAGTTTCATAATAGTAATATACTACTACTAATAGTATTATAATAGTATAGTTTAATAGTATAGCATAGCATAAGTATAAGATTACAATACAATAGTATAGTATATTAATATAGTAGTAGTCTCATATAGTTGTAGTAGTATAGTTGTAATATATTAGTAATACTAGTAAAATTAGTATAGAATTATAGCAATATAATAGTATAATAATAGTAGTAGAGTAGTAGTTTTATAGTATAATAGTAGTAACAGTAACAGTAATAGTAATAGTAGTAGTAGCTGTGTAGTGCTAGTACTAGTAGTATTATAATAGTAGTAGTATAATAGTATTAGTATAGTGATAATAGTAGTGTAGTAGTATTAGTAACAATGTAGAGGTAGTTGTACTATAGTAGTAATAATAGTAGTATTGTAGTAGTAGTCTAGTAGTACTATAATTGTATTACAAGTATTATATTAGTAGTGTTGTAGTATAGTAGTAGTATAATTGTGCTATAGTAGTATTATAATAGTACAATAGTACAAATCGTATATTAGTAGCAACATAGTGGTAATATAATGGTAATAGTGTATAGTGGTATACTATAGTGGTGTATTGTAGTAGTATAGTAGTAGGAGTAATATACGAGTAGTTTAGTAACATAGTATGATTGTATAGTGGAAGAAAAGTATAGTAGAAGTGCTATTACTATCACTTCTGTACTACTAGTATTATTATAGTACTACTATTTACCACTACTATACTTCTACTATTAATATACTACTACTACTCCAACTATACTATTATAGTACTACTGTCGATATACTACTATTTCCATTATGCTATACTATGACTACTATTATACTACTACTATATTACTATATTATTATAGTAATATACTACTACTATTACATAACTATCACTACTATTATGAGTACTACTATCATACTTGATTATAAACTGAGTTGAAAAATAACCAAACCAAAAGTAAATGGGAAACCAACCTGTGAGATGAATGGCTAGGTGAGGTAGTCGAGCTTTTAGCTAATGTTGCTAATGTCAAGTCACTTCAATAGTATCATTAGAGTCCATGTAGCAAAAACTCATCTCATGTCAGCTCAGCCCATATATGGATATGGTCTGATATTCATGGAAACCGGATGGCAAGGATCCTGAAAAAACCATTAGCAGAAAATTCAGGTGTAATGGCAGCCAAATAAGGAGAGTTCAGCATAATCAGGACTAAGATTATGAAATTCTAGATCTATTCAAAGACCTTCTTGACCTGTAAAATATAGAGTAGCGACAAAGGTAGGGGACTCTCTCTCTTTCAAACTCTCTACTTCTCTATCTCTGAAAAAAGATTAATGACAACCTTTATGACTTGAGCATTAGAGTGGCCATCGTCAGAGAAGCTCTCAACTATCCTCCTTATGGTTCTTTGTTTTCACAGATTAGTGGTAGAGCAACCTAGCAGATTTGATCTCAAAGAGCCTCCTGGTCCATAAATAGTGTTTAATTAGGGTCCATCAACAATTGGTGATTTCATTAAGATTTGCTCTGCCTCTCTTCTCTGTTAACCTAAGAGACCTTCAATAGACTTTTGACAATGCAGCCTAGAGTCCCAAGGTCCTCCTTATCCAATAATCCCACTATAAAGCAAGTAGCCCTAGGATTGGTGAAGTCACTTAACTCATTTAGCTAACCGGGGGACCAATGCAGCAAGCCAACTCTGCAATTTGGACATAGCCATAGTCCCAAGGACCCCTTTTACAAACCATTCTAGAGGATCTTGTAGATCCCTCTAACCTAGTGGAATGGCATAAGTTTCAAACTCTAGCCATAATCAATTAATGGATGATGTAGTTGCTTGAGTCCTAGGCGCATGTCATGCAAAACCTATAGGTCTAACAATTGCAAAATTAGGCCTAAATGATGTGGCACCTCAAGGCTCATAACACACTACAATAGGTTCCAATTCAAGCTCTAGTGCTAGCCTAAGGCACTATGGTAATCCAACACCCTGAAGGATAATTGCACCTCGGTTCCCATGGAAATCACCATCAATGGGTCACCATGACCCCAAGGCCATAATTTCACTTCGGCACCATGTTTCAAGGGATTATTCATGATATGACTTGACCTATGATCTAGCTTATGAGGTCTCGTGACACATGCATGCTTGTTAGGCACCAGATAGGGCAAAATCATGGTTCCCAAGGGAGGCCATGCTACATCTAATTTGGGGAGGGGCATGGACATTGAGTCACCCTTGACAAATAGGGTACAATACTCCCTAATCCATGAAATTGCATACTCCTCAGTGTAGTTGAAGTTCCATTAGCCCTCCCTACAAAGTGTGTGATGGCTTAGACGACCTAGTCAAAGATGTTAGTACCTTCAAGAATGCCATGATTCTATAAGGAGTGTGAAATTCTACCATGTGTAAAGATTTCTTGATAATGTTGCAAGGCCAAGCCAAGGCATGGTACTTTGTGCTCTCGAGGTACACAATAACTTATTTTGATGACTTGGCAGACAATTTCATAGAATAATTCATCTTATTAGTTCCTCAATGAAAAAATCCATCTACACTCCTCACATTCAAGCCAAAAGAGAAAGAGAGAGCTTAAGGGAATATCTGGCCTGAATTAACAAAGCTTGATTAGAAGTTATTGAGCTAGAATTCTATTATTCCTGCTATCATCATTAATGGAATTTGGCAAACTCAAGTGGCCTATATGATGGCCCGCTAGCCACCAAGCAACATGGAAAAATTCATCCAAGTAGCCCATGAACACATAGATGCTTAAGAAGTAATCTTGGCAAAAAGAGAATCTAAAGGTAGCAACAGGAAGAGAGAATCTCTAGAGGACAAGCCGCCCAAGCTGAAAAGGTAGAAAACTGAGTAGAGGGAGCAAAGGCTTGAATTTCAAGCTTATACTCCATGGAATAACTCAAGAACCAAAGTTCTACCATAGATTGAGCACTTAGACTTCTTGAGAATGCACCAACCTATTTGCATTGACCAACAAATCCTTGACAAATCAAGTTATTATCATTTTCGCCCCAATTATGGTTATGATACTAAAGAATTCAACCACCTCAAGGATGAAATCAAGAGGCTTATCAAAGATGGTCACCTCGTGCAGTTCATCTATAAGATGAATGTGTAGAAGAAACTCATGTATGGGAGAATCATCAACAAATTTCAACTTAAAAGGACCCCATTCCCGAGTCACAAAATGCTCCAGTCAATGGCTACATTAACATGATCCTAACTAGCCCACTAACTCAAAGTGATGCTTCAACATCAACTGGCAAATGCAAAACCCACACAAGGGGGCAAGAGGGCTCGAAAGAGGTGGAGAAGAAGAGATCCAATAGTGAGTCTAACTATAGAGATATAATTTTCTCTACCAAGGTCTTAGAAGGAATTTTCACTCCTCATAATGATGCATTGGTGATCTCAGTGGTCCTAGAAGGCTACACTACTCACCATATCATAATTATCATAGGATGTTTGTCAAATATTTTGTTCACCCAAGCCTACAATCAAATGTAGACCAAGCAGAAGCTGGAGCAATACATTGGGATGCTCACTGAATTCATAAGGGACTTGGTCACCCTGCTAAGTATGATCAACTTACTCCTCACCATTGGAGAAGATCCAAGTAATACCACAATTGAATCAAAGTTTATGGTAGTTTGGAGATGTTCTACCTATTATGTAATATTGGGATAACTAACACTCAATCAGCTCCAATTATTAATTTTAACTTTTTATTCGATCATGAGATTTTCTACTAAATATGACATAGGTGAAGTATGAGGAGACCAAAGTCTCTTTAAGAAGTGTGAAGCACCCTACTGGCAAAGATGTTTTAGTCAGAAAAGCAAGGACCTGATGGTATTAGAGATCAATGAATTCATCATTGAGCCAAAGATGGGATTTGTCAGGCCTACGAAATGGCTTATTAGCTTGGTCATCGATGAAGCATCATGGAGGACACTCAAGCTTGGGCAAACCTCATAGAGCCGTTACGTACCAAATTACAAGAACACCTAATAAGGAGACCAGATGTCTTTGCATGGGCCCCTGAGGATCTCACATGTATTGACCCTTCAGTGGCTTAGCACAAAGTTATAGTCACATAAAATCACATGCCAGTCAAGCAGAACAAAACGCACTTTTCCCCTGATCACCAAAAAGCTATCGCCATAGAGGTGAGTAAACTTCTCAATGTAGGATTTATATGGGAAGTCCATTATCATGAGTGGTTGGCAAACATGGTAATGGTAATGAAATCCAATGGTAAATGGACAATGTTCATCGACTTCACCAACTTGAATAAAGTCTTGCCAAAGGATAATTATCCTCTATCTAAGTTGACTAGTGCATTTAGTCTACCTTGGGCCACCATCTCCTAAGCTTCTTGGATGCATTCTCAAGCTACCATCATATTCAAATGCATCTCAAAGATGAGGAGAAAACTGCCTTCATCACAAATCAAGCTGCATTCAATTACATTCTAATGCCTTTTGGATTAAAGAACACAAGGGAAACATTCTAAAGAATGGAGAACAAAGTTTTTGAGCCTCAACTAGGTGGGAATGTTGAAACATATTTTAGTGATATGCTTGTGAAAATCCTCCACATTCATAGCCATTTGAATGATCTAGAAGAGACTTTTGTCACACTTTGAAAGTGAAGGATGAAGTTGAACCCAAAGAAGTATGCTTTTAGGATAGGCTCAGGAAAGTTCCTTAGCTACTTAGTCTTAAAACTCAAACTATAAGCCAACCCTAAAAGAATTAAAGTAGTTATGGGAATGAAGCCTCTGAGCTCTATCAAATAGGATCACAGGTTACCTGGTGGCTCTCAATCACTTCCTATCCAGATCTAGAGAGAATTGCTTGCTCTTTTTCAAGGCACTCATGCAAAGGTATGGATTCAAATAGATGGAAGAATGTGACTAAGCCATTGAATATCTTGAAAAGCACTTAGTTGAACCATCCTTATTGGTGAGACCTAAACTAAATGTTGTACTCTTCCTTTGTATAGCTACATTAGACCAGGTGGTCAGTTCAATTTTAATAAGTGACCAATATAGAAAATAATACCCCATGTACTATTTGAGTCCTCCTCAAAAGTGTAGAGATTTGGTACCCTCTATTGGAGATGTTAGCATACACCATGGTGCTAGCAACCTGAAAGTCCTACCCTTACATTCAACTACACCTGGTCACAGTGCGTACCAATCTTCCACTTTGATGGATATTACAAAAGTCAAAAACCTTGGGAGGGTTGATCAAGTGGTGCATCAAGTCAATTTGATATCACCTTCAAAGCTTGGAAGGATATCAAAGCCTAGGCTTTAGTGGACTTCTTGACCTCATACCCAGTAGGTTTAGAATTCGAGTCATGGGAGGTTCAGGTAGATGGCTTATCTTGTGAGTCAAGCTATAGGATCAATGCTATCCTTCTAAGTTCAGACATAAGAGTGGTTGAGTATTTAGCCCAACTTGAATTTAAGGCCATAAACAATGCCTTTGAATACTAAGCATTCCTCCTCAGATTACATTTGGTGTTAGTAGCAGGTGCTAAAAACTTAAAGGTATTTAGCAACTCATAACTTGTGTGTTTGTATATCACTAGAGAGTACAAGGTAAAGGACACAATCATGGCCTAGTACTTAGCTGAGGGACAAAGGTTATCGCAAAAATAAACCAAGTGAAAATTTGCTAGGTACCTCAAAATAGCAATATGGAGGTAGATGCTTTGACTCGGATAACTTTGGCTTCTTCAAATTTGATACTAAGGCAAATCTTTACAGAGAATCTTTAGCAAACCAGCTAATCAAAGACCATTGGTGTGAATGCCGGTGGATGAAGAACCCTATTGGATGAGTCCCATTATCTATAACCTCAAAGATAGGAAACTTCCTGAGGACCTGAAGGAATCCTAAAAGACCAAGAAGCTAACCCTGAACATCACCCTATTGGAAGGAGTCTTGCATAAAAGGTCCCTCACATAGCCCCTTCTCCATTGTCTAAGACCCAAGGGAGCCAACTATGCCCTCCGATAGGTTCATGGTGGGTTGGAGCCTTGGTGGAGGACAAGCCCTGGCACCTAAACTATTTAAACAAGGGGATTGTTGGCTCAACATGGCTTCCAAGGAATTTGAATTCTCCTCCAAATGTGAATAACACAAGAGGTGCTCCTCCTTACACCATAATCTTACAGCTTAGCTCTAGCGGACCCAATTTATATGGCCTTTTGATCAATGAGGGATGAACTTCTTAGGTTTGTTTCCATTAGCATTGTGTTAAAGGAAGTTCTTAGTGGTTGCTATTAACTACTTTACCAAATAGGTGGAAGCCGAATCTCTAGCCACAATCATTGGGAGAAATATTCAGGAGTTCATATGGCAAAGTATGATTTGTAGGTTCATATTGCCATGAATGTTGGTAGCATCCACATAGAACAAAGGTTAACGTTGGTGACCATGCCTAATCTAATGACCTACCTGAGGTAACTAATTGAACCTAGTTTCAAGCATAAAGAAGCATCTCAAAAGAGCCAAGGTGTCAAGATCAATAAGCTACCACATATTCTATGGTCTTGTTGACCACACCACAAACAACAAATAAGGAGTCGCCTTTCATGCTCACTTATGAGGTTGAAGCTATCATTTGAGTTAAAATCTGTTTTACTTCACCTCAAGTTAGGCTTAGGATCCTAAAATGAATGAGGCAAACATCTGAGCCAAGAAGGTTCTCATCCTGAAAGTTTGGGCGAGGGTTTGTACTAGAGTTGCTAAGTACCCACAGTGAGTGGCTTGATACTACAATGCATGGGAATGAAACTAAGGATTACAATTGGGCAACTGGATACTTTGATAGGCAAAGCTCATTAATCAATTTTTAGGCAAATTATCTCCAAACTGAATAGGCCCATTTAGAATTTCTAGGGGCACTAGGCTAGGGACATTTATGATTGAGTGACCAAATGATAAGGAACTTTCTAGGACATGGCATGTAGGCAACCTAAGAAGGTTTTATCTTTAGACAAAATTATTCCTCCATTTTCTCTTTAGATATTAACAAGTCTTATACTAATAGACCACCAAAGATCTCGAATCCACTCGCAACATAAGACCTAGGCAATAAGCCAAGCATAAGGCCTTAGATTCATCTGAGGCATAGGACCTTGGTGATAAGCCTGGCATAAGATCTCAGATTCACCTAGGGCATAAGATCTTAATGAGAAGCCAAGCAAAAGCCCTTAGATCGACTCAAGGCTTAAGACCAGAGTTCTATTAGGGATATGAGACTTCAAAAATAAACTAGTTATAAAACCTTGTATTAACCTAAGGCACAAGATCTCAGATTCACTCAAGGCATAAGACCTGGGTAATAAGCCACACATAAGACCTCAACAATAAGTCAACATAAGACCATGAATTCACAGGAGGGACAAAACCTTTGATTTAACTAGGGTATAAAACATAGTTGGTAAGAAAAGCATAAGATATCATATTCACCTAGGGCATAAGACCTCGGTCATAAGCCAGACATAAGACCTTATTCTAGCCAGGGTATAAGACCTCCAGAATAAGCCAGGAATAATACCTTGATTCTACCCGAGACATAAGCTCGACATAACACCTCGGATTCACCCTGGGTATAAGACCTTAGTGATAAGCCAAGCATAAGACCTCAATGTTATTTGGGGCATAAGACCTCAACGGTAAGCAAGGTATAAGAACTTAATTCTATCTCAGGCATAAGGCCATGGAAATAAGCTATGCATAGGATCTTTGAAATCTCCTAAACCAAGCAACCTAGCTAACAAAAATAATGATACAAATGAAAAAAAAGCATGATTGATTAATTTGAGAAAAAAATTCATGATTTACAAAAAGAGCATATCCTCACTTTACAATTTAAGAAATTTAAAATCAAAATCATAATGATTATGAAAATAAGAGAGGAAGAGGGAAGTGCTTGATACTCATTGCTGCCCCACTCCTGTGTACATGAAATATAACTAGATGGACCTTAGTTTGATCCTTGGTGGATGCTGATAATTTGGCTTGATTTCAAGGTATGATTGACTATCTTGGTTTGTGTCAGTTAACTCTTTTAAAAATCTGAAGTTCACTAACTACATTATACTTACTATTAGTTGGCTCCTTTTAATCCTTTATTTGATAATCAATAACTTCTTTGGCATGTTATCGATTAAGTTTGAAGTATTATCAATGGCTTTTGACTATCTATTAGCTTAGGTTTAAAGTGTGACCAATGGCTTTAAGCGTGTTGTCAATTAACTTCTTTCAAACACGCCATCTGGCAAATTGACTAAGTGGGTTCAAGCTTGCCTTTAGTTTAGTTTGGTTTGAAATGGACTATGGCATTGGCTAATGCTGACCATTTCTATTTGATAATCAACAGCTTCAATTATATTTGAAGCATCACCAATGGGTTTGATCTTATGTAGGATGAGCTTGAAGTGTGTGTGATGACTTTATGAATGGTGATTGTTGACTTCTTTTGAACAAGGCACCAGGTCGTCAGACTAAGTGAGTTTAAGCCTACCTTTGGTTCAATTTGAAATGGTTAGCTGCTAACTATTTGTAATTTGATAATTGATGACCTCTTTGGCGTGTTATCGATTAAGTTTGAAATACTACCAATAGCTTTTGAGCATGTGTTAGCTTAGCTTCAAAGTATCATTAATAATTTTAAGCATGTCGTTGGTTGACCACATTCAAACATGGCATAAGATGGACTACTTAAGCCAGCTCAAGTCTGCCCTATGTTTGATTTGATTTGAAAAAATAATTGACAGCCTTGGCTTGTGCTAATCATCTTCAATAAGAAAATCGATAATCTCATTAGTTTGTTATCGATTAAGTTTGTGGCATTGTCGACAACTTTGAGCATATTGTAGACTAACCCTAATTAATCTTTAATCCAACCCTAATTAAGTTGTTGATGGATCTTGGTTTAGCACATTAATGGATTTGGGATTGACCTATGTTGGACCCTTACTGGGTTCGAGTTTGAACCTTAATAGACTTGGGTTCAAGTCCAAGATGATTTGATTCAACTTCATTCTAGTTTAGGTTTGACTTGGTTTAAGTTTAGGTGTCACGTAGCTCAAGTTTAGGTGTAACCTGGTGCGGAGACAAAATTATCAACCTGGGATGTTGAAGACCTCATAAAGCAATCTCAAAATAACAAATAAGAAATGTATGTTGATTTCAGTCTACAAGCATATGTTATTACAACTTGACTTTTCAATAGGCACAAGCCCCTATTGTTAATTGCCCTAATAGTTGTCAAGAACCTCCTAAAGTAAAAAACCAAACTAATAAAAAATAATGAAATAAAAGAAGATGCCATGATTGATTAATTTAAGGAAAGGGGTATATGGTTTAAGCAAGGGCATACCCTCATGTTACAATTTAAGAAATTTAAATTTACAATCATGAATGACATGAAATAAGTAAGGCAATGGGAAAAGCTTGATCCTCTCCACTATCGCACTCCCGTGTTTTGGACTCAGTTAAACTTGACATAGATGGATGCTTTACTTGATATTTGGTGGATGTTAATGATTTATCTTGATTTTAATGTGTGGCTGTCTACATTTTCTTATGTTAGTTGACCCTATTAAGATCTGGACTTTTATTGACAACTTTTTGTTTGTTGTAACTTAACTACTATTGATTCTTGACTTTAGAAAATGATTAATAACTTTAATATATGCTAATCATTTTTAATTTGATAATCAATGGCCTCTTGGTGTATTGTTGATGAGGTTTGAAGCATCACCAATGGCTTTTGTAGTTTGTTTACCTTTGAAGCATGGCCGATGACTTTAAGCGTATTATCTATTAACTTCATCTGATAACTGATAGCCTCATTGACATGTTGTAGATTATGTTTAAGATGTCGCCAATCAGTTTTAGGGTTGTCATAGCCATGCGTCACCAATGGCTTTTGGGTTTGGTTTAGTTTTGAAGTGTGTCTGATGACTTTAAGCATGTTGTCAGTTGATTTTGTCTGATAATTGATAGCTTCATTGGCTTGTTGTCAATTATGTTTGAGGTATCACCAATGGCTTTTGGAGTTGGCTTAGCCAAGCACCGCCAATGGCTTTCTATATTAGTTTAGCTTTAAAGCATGGCCAATAGCTTTTAGTGTATTGTCAGTTAACTTCATCTGATAATTAGTGGCCTCATATGTATGTTGTTGACTAAGTTTGAGGCATTGCCAACAGCTTTTTGACATGTCTTACCCAAGTGTCACCAATGAATTTTAGGGTTGGTTTAGCTTTGATGTATGGCTGATGGCTTTAAGGGTGTTGTTGGTTGACATTTTTTGTTAATCGATAGCCTCAATGGCATGTTGTCAATTAAGTTTAAGCCTTCACTAGTGAACTTTGGGGTTGGGTTAGTCAAGTTTCATTAATGGCTTTTGTGGCTTGTTTAGTGTTAAAGTGTGGATGATGGCTTTAAGCATATCATTTATCAACTTTGTTTGATAATTAACAGCCTCATTGCCATATTATCAATTGAGTTTGCAGCATCGCCAATGGCTTTTCGAGTTGTCTTAGCCAAGTGTCTTCAATAGCTTTTGGGGTTGGTTTAGCATTAAAGTGTGGTTTGATTTAATTTAGAGTTCTATTCAAACTTGCTGTGAGTTCGAATATGGCTTGATTAAATTTCAAGTTCTACTCAAAACTTATTGTGGTTTAGCTCAATTGTGGTTTCACTCAATTTAGAATTCTCTTTGAACTTGATGTGGTTTAGTCCACTATGGTTTGATTCAATTTAGAATTCTATTCAAACTTGTTGGGATTCAGTTTGAATGCAATTTGGCTCAATTTAGAGTTCTATTCAAACTTATTATGGTTTAGCTCAAATGTGGTTTGACTCAATTCAGTATTCTATTCAAACTTGTGGTGGTTGTGGTTTGACTTAATTCAGAATTCTATTCAAACTTACTATGGTTTAATTCAAATGTTGTTCGATTCAATTTAGACTTTGATTTAAACATATTATGGTTTAATTCGAATGTGATATGACTCAATTTAGAGTTCCAATCAAACTTCTTGTGATTTAATTTGAATGTTATTTAACTCTTTTTAGAGTTCTATTCCAACTTGTTGTGGCTTAGTTTGAATATAATTTGACTCAATTTAGACTTCTATTCGAACTTGTTATGGTTTAGTTAGAATGCTATTTGATTCAATCAGATTTTAATTTGAATTTATTTTGGATTCAGCCAAACAAACTTGAGTTCAATGTAGTTGAGCCATTTAAACAATTTATGTTTATCAATTTTATTTTGGTTTGAGAGCTGTTGTACTATCATAATGACTTTGTTTGAGTTTTCCAGCTGGCCTTAAGTTACTTTAGCTTTCAAGCTACCCACAACATGGCAATTAGTTGATTTAGACTTTTGGATAGGTTTGTAGGCTATCTGTTAGTCGATTAGAGTTTAAAGCGTATTTTCAGGCTAGCCTTTGGTAAGACTTTGGTTTTCGAACCAGCATGTAGGCTAACCCTAAACTGATTGGACTTTGAGGGGAGTCTTGCAAGTTGGCCCTTCATCTAAATAGACTTTCAAGTTAGCTCACACACTAACCTATAGTCTAAATTGGCCATTATTATACAATAATAATAATTATTACTACTACTACTATTACAAGTAATACTATACTACTATTATACTAATACTATATCATTACAATACACTACTATATCGCTACTACTACCACTAATATTGCTATAGTATGAATATGCTACTACTACTATATTGCTACTATATCTTTTGCTACTATATGAGTATGCTAGTACTACAATACTACTACGACTACTACAACTATTATACTATTACTTCTACTACTAGTACAAGTACTATGCTATACTACAAGTATAATACCATACTATATTACTACAATATTGCTATATTGTATTACTATACTATACTTTTATACTACTATTATTATAATACACTAACTATATTAATACTACTTCTACTATATTGCCAGTACACTATGCCAATACCTTGACTACTACTAATATAATACTACTATTTCTATATAACTATTATACTAATATGATTACAACCATCCTTTTAACATACTATACTACAACTACTACTAGGATTGGTAGAACACAACTATTGTTAGTATTATTATAATATACTACTGCTATACTAAAATACTATATATTGTATTATACAACTATATCACTGTTATACTACTACTAGTATAGTATTATGTTACATCGCTGTATTACGACTACTACTATACTACTATTATAGTACTACCAATACTAATTTACTATTAGTATAATATACAAGTATGCTAGTATTAGTACTATACTACCACTACTACACTACTACTATACTATTAATACTACTCTTATACTGCAACTATACTACTGATATAATTTTTTTAACAAGTAGGATTTACTATTAAAGTCGTGCTTTAAGCAAGGTTAAAACCAACAACCTTTCATATAGAAGAGGTAAGTACAACCACCAAGCTAATGCTTCTACTATACTAGTATAAGTATCACTTTATCTTCTACAACTATACTTCTAGTATACTATGACTATAGTACAATTGCTCCTATAATACTATTATTATTATTATTATTATTATTATTATTATTATTGTTACTAGTACTACTATAACTATATTACTACTATAATAATATGCTACTACAATACTATTACTAGTAATACTTGTACAAGTACAATATTATACTACTGCTATATTACTTTATTACTACTATACTATTACTAAACTGCAACTTACTACTACTATAGTACTATACTATTGTTATTGTACTACAACTACAGCTACAGAAATAATAATGACCATTACTACTACTATATTATCACTACTGTTATACTACTACACTATACTACTGCATTATGATACAATATAATTATACAATAACTAGTACTATACTACTATTAATACAAATATATTATTGTTGGCACTACTATTATACTATGGAAATATTGTGTTATTGCTGTTATACTACTACTACCACTATATTATCACTATTACTATTATATTACTACTACTAATATTACTATTACACTATATTACTATTATACTACTACTACTATAATACTATACTACTAACGTAGTACTACTACTATACTACTACTATACTACTACTACTTTTATACTACCACTATACTACCACTACTATATTAATACTATACTACTACTATATTACTAGTATATTATACTACTACAACTGTTGTTGCTGCTATACTACTACTATTATTAGTACTATCAATATGCTATACTACTACCATTTTGCTATACTAAACTACTACTATGCTACTACTACGATTACTGATATACTATTATTACTATTATACTACTAGTACTGCTGTCAATATACTATTACTACTATTATAAAACTACTATGTTATTTTTATATTAATACTATACTACTACTATTACTACTACTTACTGCTACTATACAACTATAGGACTATTACTTTACTATTGTTACTGCTAGTTTTATACTACTACTATACTACTATTACTATTACAACTATATTGCTATTATACTACTATTGTTATACCACTTTTATACTGCTACTACTATACTACTATACTACGAGTACTACTGTTGCTTGTGTGCTATTACTTTTATACTATTAGAATACTACTACTACTATTATACTACTATCCTACTATTAGCATTAGTACTACTACTTGTACTATCACTACCTTACCACTACTAATATACTACTATATTACTATTAGTACCACTACTATTGTACTATATTACTACTACTTTACTACTTCTACTATGGGACTACTACTTATACTACTACTCTACCACTAGATAACTACTAGGCAACTACTATATTACCACTATACTGCGGCTATACTAGTATACAAATCCTATAATATTATACTGCTATTACTCCAATTATACTACTACTACTATTACTACTACTGCGACTATTATTATTATACTATTGTACAAATATTGTTATACTACTACTATTACTACTACCACTATAGTTATATTATACCACTACTATTGCTGCTATATTACTACACTTGATTGTGCACTATCATTTTAAATTTTTATTTGTTATTTTGGGATTGCTCTTAAGGTCTCTCTCTATCCTTGGTGGCCGATATTATCTCCACAAATTCTGACATGTCCAGTGGGATATGACTTCACCTCAAAGGGTAGATACTTACTTAGGTTAAATGCATAATAAAAGAAGAAATATGGTAAAACTAATGGTTTATTTTTTATTAAAAGATTAGTGGTATATTTCCCTCAACCAACAATTATTGTTAGGGTAATTAGAGTCTACATAAAGCACGAATTAGCTCCTCAACACCCCTTCAGGGGCAAAGACCTCTCACCCAAGGGGTAAAAGCTAAGTCCACCTAGGGAGTAAAGGCCAAACCAATTCAAAAGACTAAGGCCACATACTATTATGTCAAACCTCGATGATGAAGTAGAAAGTCTATTGGCACAGACTAGGATATCAGTCCTCTAGAGACTTGGCAATAGGCAAAAATTTAGTTTTTGACTGGCTACAATGCCCTTTAGAAGACAAGGATGGTCATTGATGATTTATGATGGACTCAAAATCCCTCGAAAACCCACGCTTGCCATTGCCCTAAGTTGACTTTATGAATGCAAGCATACAATGTTATGGCAAACAAAGTTCATTTTTATATGGCAAAAGAAGTCCATCTTGTGTGGCGATTGAGCCTGCATCTACATGAAAAATAAATTCTACTTCCATGTGGCAAACAAAGTCCATTTTGTGTGATAACCAAGTCTATTTTGTATGGCAATTAAGTCCACATTTACATGACAATTCAAGTCAACTTTCACATGGCCAATCAAGTCAGCTTCCATGTCGTAAATAATGTCCATTCTATGTGGCATCCAAGCCCACACTAAAATGGCAAATTGATTCCACTTCAATGTGGTTAACAAAATTAAATCTATATTTACCTAATAATTCAAGTCTACTTTTGCATGTCAAGTAAAGTCTATTTTATGTGGCAATCAAGTCCATATTTAGATCAATACTCCTCTAATCCCTAAAATTGAATACTCTTGAGTGCAGCTGAAGCTCCACCAGCCTCCCTAAAATATGCATGATGGCGCAAAGGACCCAGAAAATCACGTTAGTACCTTAAGGAATACCATTATTCTATAAGGAGTGTGAGACTCCACCATGTGCAAAGCTTTATTGATGACGTTGGAAGCTTAGGCCAGAGCATGGTACTTTGGGCTTCAGAGGTACACAATAATTTGTTTTGATGACTTGGCAAATAAGTTTATAGAATAATTCATCCCATTGGTTCCTTAGTAAAAGAACCCATCTACACTCTTCACATTGAACCAAAAAGAGGGAGAGTGTTTAAGGGAATATCTAGCCAGATTCAAAAAAGTTTGACTAAAAGTTACTAAATTGGACAATTCTATTATCATCTCCATTGTCACTAATGGAATTGGGCAAGCTCAAGTGGCCCATGAGATGGCCTGCTAGCCACCATGTGGCATAGCAAAATTCATCCAACTAGCCCATGAACACATAGAAGCTTAAGAAGTGATCCTAGAAGAAAAAGAATCTAAAGGAGACATCAAGAAGATAGAATCTCTTGAGAACAAGCCACCCAAGTTAAAATGATAGAAAATGAAGCAGGGAGAGCAGAGGGAGTAGAGGCTTGAATTTCAAGTTTATACTCTATTGAATAACATAGGAACCAAAGTCCTATTGTAGATTAAGCACCTAGACAACTTGAGAAGGCCCCAACCTATCCACATTGACTAGCAAATCCTTGACAAATCAAGGTACTACCATTTTCACCATAATTATGGTCATGATACTGAAGAATACATGCACATTAAGGATTAAATCAAGAGGCTTATCAAAGAATGCCACCTTAGGTAGTTCCCCCCCAAAGTGAATGTGTAGAAGAAACTCGTGTATGGGAGAATCATCGATGAACTTCTCCCAAAAGGACCTTACTCCTGAGTTGACAAACCATCCAGTCAATGGCAACCTCAATATAATCCTAACTAGCCCACTGACTCAAAGTGATGCTCCAGCATCAATTGGCAAATGTCAAACCCCCATTGGGTGATAGGAGTGCTCAAAAGAGGTGGACAACATGAGATACCGTTGTGAGTCTAACTACAAAGATATAGTCAGTCTTCTCTGCCAAGGACTAAGAAAAAAGTTCACTCTCCATAATAATGCATTGGTGATCTCAATGGTCCTTGATGGCTACCCTACTCACTGTATCATGACAGATACATGATGTTTGGCAAAATATTTTGTTCACTTGAGCCTACAATCTAACGTAGACCAAGCAGAAGCTGGAGACATACATCAAAATGCTCATTGAATTCATGAGGAGCTTAGTCACCCTGCATGGAATGATCAACTTACTCCTCATTATTGGAGAAGATCCAAGGACTACCAAAATTGAATAAAAGTTTATGATATTTCGAAGATGTTTTGCCTATAACATAATATTGGGATGATTGGAACTCAATCAGATCCAAGCGATAATTTTAACCTTTAATTTAGTCATGAGGTTTCCTACTAAATATGGAATAGGTGAAGCATGATGATGCAGGACAACTACATCCTTTTTCACAGTAAAATTAGAGATCCAGTCCAAGTTAGATTCCAACTTCAATTAGGATCCGTCCAGATTCATACAGCTATAGTCCAAAGGCCATATCTCTTAAGATATTGAACTAAATCTAGCAAATAACTATCCGTTGGAAAGCTGAGACCGATTCCTACAAGTATCATATTTACTATTTTGGATAATTTGGAATTTTTATTGACCAAAATTTGGGTTTATTTATCAATCCGAGTCAATAATAGTCCTAACCCAATGAGGAATAGGAGCTATATATCTTTATTTAAGATATATTAAGTATAATTATGAGTGGAGTCTAAGTCTTATTTTTAGTCTACACTAAGTAGAATGCTAAGTTTATTAGAAAGCTATATATATAGCCCAAGGTTGTATAAAAAAAAAGCTTTCTTATCAATAATGTTTTTTTATTTTGGGTTTATTCCCTTTTCATCTTCCTTGTGGATTCAAGGATCTATCATTGTGAGAAGAAGGTGATCTTCTCCCTATCTCTCCTGCCCTCCCTCACTGCATCAAGAAGAAGACGATGATCTTCTTCCTACCCCTCGTGCCTCCTCTCTCACTGCATCAAGTGGATCTATCATGGTGAGAAGATAGTGATATTCTCCCTATCTCTCATGTCCCTTCTCCCGCTGCATCAAGTGGTATCAGAGTGATGTTGTTCCTATGCTCAACTCCATTGACCATAGTTGGTTGCGACAACTCCATGGATGGTGATATAGGAGATTATCAAATTTGAGAGTTGGTCAAACAAAGTTTTCTTGCTTCTATCACTTGGAAGTATGAAGCTTTAAAACAGATTGAAACTAAGAATCAAGTTCATCAATTGATCATCGAAGAGGCTCGTGGTCTGTTGTCTTGGAGATCAATATACGAAGCTACTCACGAAAACTAAAACCTTGGTCAGGTGAATATTCTATACTTTCATGGTTATGAGAATTTATTTATTTGGATTGAGAAATTATTTCAGCTTATGGAGATTCCTGAAGAGAAGAAGGTGAAAATAGTTGAATACAAGCTTGATGGTTATGATTCATCTTGGTGGGAGCAAATTCAACTCCAAAGAACACGTGAAGGCAAACCAAAAATCTGCTCATGGCCAAAGATGGTTAAACTATTCAACGTAAAGTTCTCAAAAGTAGATCAAAATCAAGGAAGGCAGATCTCTAATCCAAGGGCTTTTGGAATTAAAATCAAGGGAGACAACAATGAAGTATTCATTCCACATCTTAGTAACTTTCCTCTTGTATTGAATTGTCAAATTGAAGAAAAGGTTGTGAATCACATAGAAGACATACAAACTATAGAAGATTTTATTGAGGTCCCCAAAGATTCTTTCTTTGATGAGTTAGGAAATCTTACAAAAGTGGCTTTGGATGTTATAGAAAATTTTCAAGAGACCATTGATGAGAAGTCATATAAATCAGTTGATAATCTTGAAGGCTGTAAGGAAGTGTTTTCTACTTGTGTAAATATGGACTGTGATACTCAAGATTCTTCTTTGAATTCATCAAAAGCCAACTCTCTTGAACAACTGGAGGGAATTTCTACAGAAGTTATCGCTATGCAAGATTTAAAATTTGTAATGATATATTCCGATTATTATAGTAATTGTCAACAAACTTGTAAAGAATACTATCATTACATGACAACAAATCATAAGTTGGTGTGTACCAAAATTTTATTTCAAATAAGGTCGAAGGGAACCCTGCAAAAGTTTAAGGGTTGTGCCAAAGAAAAATAGGAGATCAAATTGCTGAAGATGTTACTCGAAGAAATCTTATTGGTTTACATCATCAAGTTTTATGTTGGAAAGAGTGTAAGAGGAGCACAACTGCACAAACGGAGACTCCATTCTTTGACTTGAGCACAAGTCTTTTACAAGTGGAGGGATCTGATGTAGGACAACTACATCCTTTTCACAGTAAAATTAGAGATCCAGTCCAAGTTGAAGTCCAACTTCAATAAGGATCCATCAAGATTCATACAGCTACAGTCCAGAGGCCATATCTCCTAAGATATTGATCCAAATCTAGAAAATAACTATCCATTGGAAAGCTGAGATCGATTCCAGCAAGTCTCTTATTTACTATTTTGGATAATTCAGAATTTGTATTAATCAAAATTAGGATTTATTTATCAGTTAGAGTCAATAATAGTCCTAGCCCAATAAGGAATAGGATTTATATATCTTTATTTGAGATATGTTAAGTAGAATTCTAGTGGAGTCTAAGTCTTATTTTTAGTCTACACTAAGTATGACTCTAAGTTTATTAGAGAGCTATATATACAGCCCAAGGTTGTATAAAAAAAAATGCTTTCCTATCGATAATGTTCTCTTATTTTGGGTTTATTCCCTTTTCATCTTCCTTGTGGATTCAAGGATCTATCATTGTGAGAAGATGGTGATCTACTCCCTACCTCTCGTGCCCTCCCTCATTGCATCAAGAAGAAGATGGTGATCTTCTTCCAACACCTTGTGCCTCCTCTCTCACTGCATTAAGTGGATCTATCATGGTGAGGAGACGGTGATCTTCTCCCTATCTCTCGTGTCCCTTCTCCCACTGCATGAAGTGGTATCAGAGCGACGTTGTTCCTACGCTCAACTCCATTGATCATAGTTGGTTGCAACAACTCCATGGATGGTGATATTGAAGATTACCAAATTTGAGAGTTGATCAAACAAAGTTTTCTTGCTTCCATCACTAGGAAGTATGAAGCTTTGAAATAGATTAAAACTAAGAACCAAGTTCATCAATTGATCATCAAAGAGGCTCATGGTCTGTTGTCTTGGAGATCAATATATGAAGCTACTCAAGAAAACTAAAACCTTGGTCAGGTGAATACTCCATACTTTCATGGTTATAAGAATTTATTTATTTGGATTAAGAAATTGTTTCAGCCTATGGAGATTCCTAAAGAGAAGAAGGTGAAAATAGTTGAATACAAGCTTGATGGTTATGCTTCATCTTGGTGGGAGCAAATTCAACTCCAAAGAACACGTGAAGGCAAACCAAAAATCTGCTCATGGCCAAAGTTGGTTAAACTATTCAACGTAAAGTTCTCAAAAGGGGATCAAAATCAAGGAAGGCAGATCTCTAATCCAAGGGCTTTTGGAATTAAAATCAAGGGAGACAACAATGAAGTATTAATTCCACATCTTAGTAACTTTCCTCTAGTATTGAATTGTCAAATTGAAGAAAAGGTTGTGAATCACATAGAAGACAAACAAACAAATGAAGATTTTATTGAGGTCCCCAAAGATTCTTTCTTTGATGAGCTAGGAAATCATACAAAAGTGGCTTTGGATGTTACATAAAATTTTCAAGAGACTATTGATGAGAAGTCATATGAATCAGTTGATAATCTTGAAGGCTGTAAGGAAGTGTTTTCTACTTGTGAAAATATTGACTGTGATACTCAAGATTATTCTTTGAATTCATCAAAAGCCAACTCTCTTGAACAATTGGAGGGAATTTCTACAGAAGTTATCACTATGCAAGATTTAAAATTTGTAATGATATATTTCGATTATTATAGTAATTGCCAGCAAACTTGTAAAGAATACTATCATTACATAACAACAAATCATAAGTTGGTGTGTACAAAAATTTTATTTCAAATAAGGTCGAAGGGAACCCTGCAAAAGTTTAAGGGTTGTGCGGAAGGAAAATAGGAGATCAAATTGCTGAAGATGTTACTCGAAGAGACCTTATTCGTTTACATCATCACGTTTTATGTTGGAAAGAGTTCAAGAG